>JAYDZE010496219.1:0-15700 GCA_034509125.1 Monilaria moniliformis
ATAATGATATAATTCGAGATCCCATAATTTTCGGGATATTTCCTAAAATCGTGGAAACGTGGGATTTTATTTTTACAGTTTTAACCTTACAATGACATTGTATAAGCAAAGTAATGATATCATAGAAAAACTAATCTCGTCCATTCATATCTTAATCTAATGGTTGATATTAAGTCTTAGTTATGTATATAACACTAGTTTTGATTATAATGCAACCCTATATATATATATATATATATATATAGGGGGTGGAATAGGGTGAGACCACACATTTATTGCATAATTAAGACCAGATCTAATCCATTGGATTTCAAAAATGGATGGTAAAGATTTCCCTAAAACGTAGATCATTATACTGTTATTGTTATATCGTTTTAAGGGTATAATGGTCAAATATCAATTTTATATGAGATTTATTTTTGGTTGTTGGCGGAATTTCAGGAGTAATGACTCGGTATCATTTTAATGTATGCAGAGTATCATCATAAAACTCATTATATATCATTACAACCTATGTACAATATCATCATAACTGCCAGTATAGCCAAATATCAATATAGGCGAGATTTATTTGGTTGTTGTCGGAATTTCTGGAGTAATGACTCCACTATATATGCACACGATACTGTACATGGATCTTTCTCAAAATCTAACCAAATAATGAATCCAATTTAATAAATACAACTAACTTATTAATTTAAAATCACCATAACTGTAATAACTGAATCATCATTATAACATATGCATAGTATCATCATAACGCTCATTTAATATCATTATAGATCTATTTCGTATATAAAATCCCTAAAAACAAGGAAGTTACCATATCTATTAAATGAATTACAAATCATGTCCCTATAAAATAGGGATTACATCATTAATGTGGTTTTGACCATTTACTATACTACCCTTTATTATATATTAATTTATGAAATAAATACATGTGTCATAATATTAGCCGTTAGATTTATTAATCATGCGGTTATTATTTAATCTCTGTTATGTAATAAGATTTGATTCTGACTTGAATACACCTCTCTCTCTCTCTCTCTCTATATATATATATATATATATAGGGGTAGGATCATATGGTATCCAAGCTTTAAGTAGTTTGTAGTATTCAATCTCAACCATCCATCTCATAAATTCTATGGTCGAGATTTTCACACTTTGTAAAGTTGTTGGGCACTGATTTTAGTGTAGTAAGGATATAATCTTCATTTAATTTTATTATAAGATTAGAAAACAAAGCATACATATGATTGAACATAAAACTATATATGATATCACATAAAAGTGCATAGAATTATACACAAATGTGCATACGAGTTTCAGACATTGTTCTCTTACATATAAGTATTGATTGCTTCTTTATAGCTCCATGATTCAAAAGAAAACGATAAAATTAGCAAGAAATAAAGCAAATGATCAACATATGAGATTGGTTCGGCCATATATTGAATGAGAACAAGCTAACGATATGTGAGAATGAGACAAAGAGAAATGTGCAACAATGAGATATCTGCATTTTTATGTTTTAACGTATGCAAATTTATGTTTAAATGTATTCATTATATTTTTGTTTGGAAGCATGTAAATTTTTGTTTCAAAGCATGCATGTATCTATTATATCATATGCATGTTTATATTATATGGACTGCAAAGTTTTCAATTACAGATTCGATTAAATCTTCTTCTTTCAATCAACTCTGCATGCATTAGCGAAGACTTCGAAATGTCAACCCCAAATGGATTAGGAATATTGAGGGTCTATGATATTACTTATCAAACCCTAATATATATCTTACTTGCAACACAAGACTTTTATAAATAATAATCTAGTTTACATAAAATAGATATCTATCACACTACCACTTTTTAGGTAAGTCAGATGTCTCATACAAAACATAATTATCTTATATATTAACATATTAATAAGTTAAACTATTATAATATCATTCTAAGGATTGTTATACTAAAAGTTTATGTGAGCACCACTCTCATGCTCACATGCTCACACACACACACACACACAGATATATATATATATATATATATATATATATATATATATATATAGAGAGAGAGAGAGAGAGAGAGAGAGAGAGAGAGAGAAGATGCGTTGCACACCTTATTTGCGCGGCTGTGAGCGCCTACATTCCACGCGGCCACAATACTTATTCTTTACGTTTGTATTTTTGCATCAATCTCTAACCTCTTTCATCTATCTATTCATTTCATATCAGCACCTTTTTTTTTTCTTTTTTTTTTCTTTTTTTTGTTATGCAATTTTCTATCCTTAACTTTGTATCTCTTTATTTTCTTGCCCAAATATGATTCTCTCTTCGTTAACTCTGCATCTCGTTATCTCTCCCCACGTAAATCTTTCTCCCCAAGTTTCATAACCCAAAATTGCCGCATCTCTATCTATTAATCTCTCTCATTCTCTGTCTGCATCTTTGTTTGCTCGTTCCTGTAGAAGCTTTGCATCGCCGCTAGCCATGTGTATTTATTTCGTTTATCCCGTTGCACTTTATTGATCAGACCAAATAACGACCCTTCTAGATGGTCTAACTTGCTTGACTTGATTGTGCAAAATGAGCAAAAGATGCAAGTATTTTGGCGATTATGGCTGGGATGCGGCACGCATCTGCAGGGCAGTTTGGGCATGGTTTGGAAGATGAAGTCAAAGAAAGGAAGCACCAACGAGTAGACCAGAGAAATAGGACAGAAGAAACATGAAAAAAACTTAGCAAATATTCGAGGAATGAAGCCTCAGGAGCAATGGTGGGGATGCGACGCAGCAGATTCTCGCGCCAACCCTACTTTTGCATATAAAAGGCGAGTGAAGGCACAACGGAAGGGGTTGTCAAGTGGAGTCTCAGCAAGGATTAGAGATGTTTTCCAGCCTTCCTTCTTCAGTTCTCTAGGGTTCTTAGGTAGAAAATTCTTAGTATAGATCGGTAGTGAGCTTGCCGCCTATAGCGTTCAAGTTTGCTTCCTTGTTCTGATCTCTTGCTTAACCGAGAGCCTAGTAGTCGTTCCTGTTAGCCTTAGCTCTGTTCCTGCATTTCCTGTTCTAGTTTTTGCTTTCTTTGATTTTCTTAGCTGGTTTGTAATAGTTTGCCGTTTAGTAGTTTACAAGCTTTTCCTCAAAATCAAGTTCAATTGTTTTCAATGGAAGTTTTCAGATCTTTAGTTTTGAATCAAAATGTTTTAGTTGAAACTCTTTCATTTCCGCAAGAAGTAAAGTTTTCCATAGTTTAGACGGATTCAGCACGTACGCTTCGGGCAGTTTAAAGGTTGTTTCCAGTTTTCAGTTAGGAAATCAGTCAGGGGTTGAACCCACCAGAGTTCTTCCGGGTTAAATTCCAGTACCTTGGTCCTTTACAATGGGATTGAAGGAGTTGATAGGGATGAATCCACTGATCCATACAGTTTTCAGCTTTTTGCCGTCGTACGTGATTGCAAAGTGAAGTGTTGGCAGCATAGTACAAGCAGAGGTAGTTAGCACTTGTCATGGGACAACCTTAAACTTAGAGCACCACCTATCCCACCTTTTCCGTGCACTTTTACCATCACTGCATCTTTACTTCAGCCAGCTCATCTAGTATTCTTTAATTAGTTAACCCAGCGTAGTTTAGTTTAGGAACCAACCATAGGTTAACTTAGTTAATCGTGTTCAACTTTTTAATCCATTCTTACCTTTTCCTAATTCTAGGACCACATGTCACTTACCTAGTTTGTACCCGTAGTTAGCAGTTCTTAGCAGTAGTTAGTCATCTGTTCCTTTAAAACCCGCTTCGTGTGTCATACCTTTCTGTGTCCAGTAGTCAGTTTCCCCAACAAAACCCAAGGCGTGGCGGCATCCTAAAAATCACAAATACACCCTCAACTAGGGCGACTTAATACATATCCTCGTGGGATCAATACTCAAACTTACCACTTACTAGCCAATAGTACTTGGGAAGTAAGGGAACACAAATAATTGACCGAGAGCAACGTGTCGTGATGACGGCATACACAAACTCTTGCGATCAAAATGGAGCCGTTGCCGGGGAGATGGTGTTCTTTCTTAGTTGAGAAGTGGTATTTCATACATTCTTTCCTAACCTAGTTCTTTTCTTTTCTTTTTTCCTTTTTAGTTTATGAGTCGCTCTTCACAACCTGAGTTTTTTTTCGATCCGGAGATCGATAGAACTGAGAAGAGGCTCAAAAGACTCAAGGACGCCCAACAAGCTAGGGAGGGGCTACTCGCTGTCCAGTTTGAAAGTTCCGAGTCAGAAGAAGAAGGTTTTGCCGAGATTTTTACTGAAGTTTTTCAAGGCCCAAAGATGATGGTAGATAGAGAGGACGACCCCGGTTGGAAGATCTTGCTTGCCATGTTACTGATGACCCACCAACCCCCATCAAATTGCCCAACGGAATCCCTCCAATAGAAATCAAACTTGCACTTTTGAATGTTTTACCAAAGTTTTATGGAAAGAAGAATGAAGATCCACATAATTTTCTAAGTGAGTTTATTAAAATGTGCAGGATCCAAAAAAGGCCCGGAGGAGTCACGAAAAAGCAGTTCAGGTTAGCCGTGCTACTGTTCACCCTGTCCGGGGAGGCGAATGCATGGTTCGTAAGCTTGCGGCCAGACTCGATCGAGACTTGGCCCAAAATGAAGAGGATTTTTCTAAAATATTTTTTCCTTGCCACAAATATGAATGCCCTGAAGAAGGAGATTACCAGAGTTCAACAAGGGTTCGATGAACCTTTGAACACGTATTGGGCACGCTTCAAGCGGCTAGTGGACAGCCGAATCACAAACTGGCAGATGGGGATTTACTCCAGTATTTTTATCAAGGCATGACGGTGGAGTCAAAGAATCTATTAAACTCATCGAGCGGTGGCGGATTCTCCACCCGAAGGGTGAGTGAGGCGAGAAAAGTTATCCAAATGTTGGTAGACGCTACTAGGGAGTATGAGGAGCCAAATGTCTGACTACTACGTAGGGTAGTGATCGCCAGGTTTTTCGCACTGTCGTTGGTAGGTATGCACGAATCGCCCGGATCAAAGATATTTATATTTTCTCCTTACACCCCAAATACTATGGATTAGTAAGTGGTAAGCTCGGAGGTCGATCGCACAGAGAAATAGGTTATTCGCCCAGATTGAGGGTGCTTTTTGGGGTTTCGGCGATGCCGCCACGCTTTATGGGGTATTTGGAGAAAAGGGAGAGAAAAATAAACTAAAAAAAAAGAAAGAAAGAACTCGAAAATTTTAACTACTAGAATGGAAACTGACTCTACTAAACAGAACTATGTTTAAACTGGCCTAAAGAAAGGTGGTTCTAGAATTAAGAGATGCGGAAAAAGATTAAAATACGAACGGGATTAACTAATCTAAAAGAGATATAGACTCTAACTAATCTAAAGGACGGGTTGCTAAAAGAGAGAATTAGTTACTGACTGGAAAGGGAAAATAGGTGCGCTGGAAAGAGAAAACAGGTGGCAAAAAGAGTGAGGTGATCCCAAGACAGGTACTAACTACCCCCCTGATTGTACCTTGCTGCAACTACACTACCTGACTCACTACCAAAAGCTGCAAACTAACAAAATCAAGGACATCATCCCTCCCATCACCTCATTCCCACTTGCAAAGGACGAATCTGCTGAGATTTAACCAGATGAACTCTGGTGGACGCTGGCCTCGACCAACTACGGACTGAAAACACAAATACCACCTTCAAGCTGGCCTAAGCAAACGTGGTAACTGTAAGAAAACAGAGCAGTCTAACCTACTTGCAAACACGAAACGACTCTAAAATGACTAACTACAGAACAACACTTGAAAGAACTTCGAAAGACTCAGAAACTATCAGATCTAACCACGAAACAGGCTAGGACTTGGGCGCGCTGTCACCGTGCGGCCGCGAACTAGCTATCGGGAAGAACTTACTACCTACGAAAGCAAATAACAAAACAGAGCTGAGAACTCGGGCACAATGTCACCATGTGGTCGCGAACTAGCTATCGGAAATAGAGACTAAAATCTAAAACGAACTCGGCAAGCCAAGTCTCGGGCGCACTATCACCGTGCGACCGCAACTAGCTAGACGAAATGAACAACACTTAATCAATAAAGAAACTGAACTAAGACTCGGCCGCATTATCACCATACGTCCGCGATCTTAGCTTGAGAAACAGAGACTACTTCTAGAAAGCGATAAATAAAGCAAGGCAAACACTAGAACTCGGATGCAATGTCACCTTACACCCGCGAGCTAGCGATATTGATAAAGATAAAGAGACTTAAACGAAACTCGAACTTGGAACTTAGATAGAACTGGAATAAAACTTGTTTAATACATTATCACGATGCACTTCAACAAGCAAAGGAAATTACAAAGAGCAACTACAACTAAGCCCTTAAAGTAAGGTTCGGCTAAGCTACGAAAGGTAAAGAAAGCTATTCTAAAGAAAGATGTAAAGTGGATAGTGATCGGAGGCGTCACTCTTCAACCAAAATCAGTTCTTGAACTTTAGCACATTCCTTTTATAGAGCTTGTTGTGGGGGCAGAATTCTGGTGCTTCGCACCCCACATTCCTTACGCTGAGGCTTAAGTCCTCGGTTGTGCGCTTGTCTCTGCTGTTAGTTGCATCACCCGTCTGGGCTACTTGCTGCTATGTCCTTGCTCTTTACTTCCTTCTGCTTGCTCTTCTTCCATCCGCCGATTCGCCCAGTTTGCCCGTGCTTGATAACCTCACGAGTCCGCCAAAAGTAGCACCTTTTGCAAGAAGACCATACAAATCAGACCGTAAACAAGGTCGTTATTTGGGCTGATCAGGCAGCTCATGCTAGTAGCAATACCGATGAGCTGGAGGAGAAGATCGAATTGAAAATCAACAAGTTGGAAAAGATGCTGAGCACGGTTTTGGACAAGGTTGTCCGAGGGCCTACGCCCGAGGAGGTGTGTGGAGCCTGCAGGAAGCTAGGGCACATATCGGCCTACTGCCAGATGGATGAGATGGAGCACAATGTCTTGTTGAATGCGGTAGGAAATTGGCAGACCCATGCTCAGAGGCGCGATCCTTTTGCACCCACATACAAACTTCTGCTGGGCCGAGCCAAATCCAAACCTACCTCCAAGCCAACAAAACCAACCCCCAAATCATCAACCCCAAATTCAGAATAACCAAAACAACCGTCATCAACATAACCAACAACCATATCGCCCACCGCACCAAAAAAATTTTCAACAAAATTTTCAACCCAACCAAAACCACCCACCACCTGGACAGTTTAGACCTGCCCAAAACATAGAAGACATGATGGCGGAACTTATCAACACCCAGGAGTTCGTTCAGAGCAATTTGCAATCAAGCAATGAGGTGGTGCATAAGGTTCATGACGCCTAAAGAGAGCAGAAGGCAAGCCTTGATTCGTTGACAAGGCAGATGACCGAGTTAGCGGTGGCAATGAACGAAATGAGAGGACATGAATGGACAATTCCAGCCTAAGTCCAGCAACCCAACCAGGAGAATGGAAACAAGATTACTACAAGGCACGAAGAAGGGGAGGCTCTCCCAGAGCACCCTCCCATGCCTGAAATTTTGAAGGAAACCCAAGGAGGTATATGCGAGCTGCCTAGTTCACCGGTGGTGGAAACAATTGAAGAAGAGCCAGACAGTCAGGATGAGCACACAACCTAAACTTATCCAGGCAGAATCAATCCAAGGAAGGACAGAGTGGATACAATTGACTTTATGACAGTCCTTAGCAAGCTAGAAGTGAACTTACCCCTGCTCCAGGCGCTAAAGATTCCCCCGTTCGGAAAATTTGTAAAGGACTTCATAGCGGGGAAATCTAAGGGCGAAGGCAAGATCGTGATTGGTGAGAACATTTCAGCCATTATTTAGAAGAAACCCCCAGCCAAGAGTGCTGATCCAGGTACATTCTCCTTGCCCATATGATTAGGTGATGAATTAATCGAGCATGCTATGTGTGATTTGGGTGCTTCTATTAACGTAATTCCATTGTCCGTTTTTAACAATTTTAAAGGAGTCGAGTTAATAGACACTAGGGTTGTTATTCAACTAGCCGACCGTACATGTATATGCCCCGAATGAGTGCTTGAAAATGTGTTAGTTAGAGTGCATGAATTTTTGTATCCAGCCGATTTTTACGTCATAAAAATGCATGAATCTTCGCCTAAGGACTTAAGTGGAGTGCTATTAGGTAGACTTTTCCTTAAGACCGCGAAGACTATTATCACTGTGTATGATGGGACAATCTGTTTGGACTACCATGCTCATAAGTACACATTTAGTAATGATAAGGCTATGAAAAACCCCTTAGATGTTGAAAATGCCCAGTCTGCTGATGTGATTGACCCCATAGTCCAAGGTTACCTTGAGACTGAACTTTTGCAGGTTAAAAATAAAGACCAAGAATGGTTAAAAATCGACCCAAGGATGGAGAATATGAACAAGATGTTGCAGTCTCGAGACACGACGGATGAAGAAATCGAAGCGGAAATCCTTGATGCCTATTCAATGGAGCGACCAAATTCCAGTACCGGGTGCAAACTGCTCAGTTTGGATTCCGAGAGAGCAACTGACCAGGAGGAAGGGAGGACCGAGCCGATGGAACTGAAGCCGTTACCTCAAGAGTTGAAGTACGTGTACTTGGGAGAGATGAAATCGCTGCCCGTGGTCATCAATAACAAATTGGAACAAGAACAAGAGGCTCAACTAATTGAAGTATTGAGGAACCACAAAAAATCCCTTGGGTGGAAACTGGCCGACTTGGTGGGAATCAGCCCCGATGTTTGCATGCATTACATATACTTGGAGGAGGAAGCCAAGCCGACCCGAGATCCACAAAGGAAATCGAACCCCAGTATGCAAGAGGTAGTGTTGAAAGAAGTTTTGAAGCTTTTAGAGATGGGTATTATTTACCCGATATCCGATAGCAAGTGGGTGAGTCCGGTACACATGGTGCCCAAGAAATCGGGAATCCAAGTTGTAAAAAATGAGCATAATGAACCGGTGCCAACTCGCCTAGTTACAGGCTGGCGCATGTGTATAGACTATCGCAAGCTCAACGCCGCAATGCGCAAAGACCACTTCCCTCTACCATTTATTGACCAAATGCTTGAGAGGTTGGCGGGGAAGAAATATTTTTGCTTCTTGGATGGCTACAGCGGGTATTTTCAAATCTTTGTAAACCCGATGATCAAGAGAAGACCACCTTTACTTTCCCTTTCGGGACGTATGCTTACAGGCGGATGCCATTCGGGCTATGCAATGCCCCGGGGACTTTCCAGCGCTGCATGATAAGCATCTTCTCGGACATGATAGAAGAATGCATGGAGATATTCATGGATGATTTCACCGTCTATGGTGAAACGTTGGACACTTGTTTGAAGTATCTAGACTCAGTTTTGGCAAGGTGCGAAAAGAGGAATTTGGTTCTAAATTATGAGAAGTGCCACTTTATTGTGAGTGAAGGGATAGTGCTTGGACATTTAGTATAGGAGGATGGAATCTGAGTGGACAAAGTCATCCCCAAACTGCCCTTCTCGACCAACCAAAGGAAATTCGAGGATTTCCCAGGCACGCGGGCTTCTACCGCCGCTTCATCAAGGATTTCGCGAAGATAGCATGCCCGCTCACACAACTTCTCCAAAATGATGCGCCATTTCAATTCGATGATGATTGCAAGAAGTCTTTTAATATGTTGAAGAGTAAGCTGACCAGTGTGCCCGTGATGCAAGGGCCAAATCGGGACCTCCCATTCTAGATTATGTGCGACACAAGTGACTACGCCGTTGGAGCAGTTTTGGGCCAGAAAGTGGGGAAGGAAAGCCATGTCATTCATTATGTCGAGAATCCTAAATCCAGCCCAAAGAAATTATGTCACCACGGAGAAGGAGCTGCTAGCCGTGATTTTTGCATTTGAGAAATTCTGGTCTTATTTGCTTGGTTCGAAGGTGGTTGTATATACGGATCACGCCGCGTTGAAGTATCTATTTGGAAAAAAAGAGTCGAAGCCAAGGCTGATTGGATGGATTTTGTTGTTACAAGAGTTCGATGTGGAGATTAGAGACAAAAAAGGGGCCGAAAACTAAGTAGCGGACCACCTTAGCTGACTCATCGTCGACGAGGAAGAAGGAGCCATTATCGAGACCTTCCCGGAAGAACATCTTTATTCCATTGACGAAAAACAAGGAGAAAACGCTAGCCCAAGGGAACCATGGTTTGCCGACATGGTGAACTACCTCACAACTGGCCAACTGCCGCCAGTGGAGGTCCTGAGCAAGGCTAAGCGGATGAAGCTAAAGAGTGAGAGCAAGGACTACTTGTGGGATGAACCCTACCTATGGAAGGTGGGAGTGGATCAAATCATCAGGAGATGCATCCCAGAGGAGGATTTTGATAGTGTGTGAAGGAATTGCTATTCTATTGGCCTTGTTTGCACCGGGATGCCTATATTTTTTGTAAGCAATGCACGCGATGCCAACTTATTGGAGGAATATCTAAGAGGGACGAAATGCCCCAAGTGCCAGTAGTGGTTTGTGAGATTTTTGATGTTTGGGGAATGGATTTCATGGGACCTTTTCCCAGTTCCGCGGTTAACCGCTAGATCTTAGTAGCCGTAGATTATGTGTCTAAATGGGTGGAAGCCAAGGGCACAAGGACGAATGAAGGTAAAGAAATGTCCACATTCTTGAAGGGGGTAATTTTCAGTCGATATGAGATTCCAAGAGCAGTCATAAGTGATAGAGGTTCCCACTATTACAATAGGCAAGTGGAGCGTTTGCTAAGGAAGTATGGAGTCCATCATAGGCTCACAAGCCCATACCACCCCCAAACAAATGGGAAGGCCGAGGTTTGTAACTGGGAAATCAAGAACATATTGGAAAAAACAGTAGGCGTTTCAAGGAAAGACTAGTGCATGAAACTTGATGATGCACTATGGGCCTACCGGACTGCATACAAAACCCCCATTGGTATGTCGCCTTACCTGCTGGTGTTCGGGAAGATGTGCCATCTACCCGTGGAATTGGAGCACAAGGTATATTGGGCGGTTAAGAAGATCAACATGAAAGGAAACAAGTGTGAGGAGGAGAGGAGAATGCAACTCCAAGAATTGGAAGAGTTAAGGCTTGAAGCTTATGATGCCTCAAGTCGGCCAACTAGTGCTACTTTTCAGTCCAGACTTAGGCTCATGCCTGGGAAACTGAAGTCCAAATGGAAGGGACCTTACAAGGTTACTGAAGTTAGGGCTAGTGGGGCAATTGAGCCAACTGACGCGTGCGTAGTGGAGGAGATCCCACTGCACGCACCTTCCTTACTGAATTGATTTCAAAAGGAAGTGGGACGTCTCAGTCGGGCAATTCACGGGTGCCACCAAAAACCAACTGAGAGCGAATCCGATAAACAAGCTTTGTACATGCTTTATCTTTCTTAATCTTAGTTAATTTAGTGTTTAATCTGTGTTTTTCATGTTTTGTTGTCAGATTGCAAAAGGGGCCACGCATGCGCAGGGCAACTAGGGTGGACTCGTAGGTAGGAAAGCAGCAGCCTTAAAATTTGATTTTGAAAGGGGCAAGGCAATTTAGGCAACGGAAAAAATGTCAGTCATAAAGTCGGATACGTGTTTGGACAGTTCCGGGAAAGAAAAAGAAAAAAATATATATCTCAGCGGATAGGAGAAATGCCACGCATATGTAGGGCAACTGAAGTGCTCAGCGCCAGAAAGAGCCGTTATATCCTTTTCTATAAAAGCCAACCCCCTTTCCATTTAGATTTCTTTCACTTTTCCCAACATTCCTGAGTTAAAATCCGAGTTGAACAACAAGAGAGAAATGAGGAATCCAAAATTCAAGAGCAAACCAACTTACTTTCAAAAATCAAACATGACGCCAACAAGCTCAAAGAAGAGGAAGACAACAGAGGAAGGAACGGAAGGAAGGAGGGCCAGTTCATCAGAGCCCAAGATCGAAGACACCTCATAATAAGGAGGAGGAGAAGCGAGCGGCTGACGATTCAAACTGATGCCGCAACGCTACCCGAGCCTACACTGCTGCCCAAGCAGAGGAGGGGCACGTTGAAGCTGCACCCTCGGTGCTGGCATAAGAAGGATTGCGACGCAGCCTGAGACGTCTGGCTACTGAGCGACAGAGAAAAGGGAAGGAGCCAGCAGTGGAAGAGCCATCCACGGAAGCACACGCGGAGAGCGCATCCTCCGAAGAGGCCGACTCTACGTTTGTGGCCGGTGACTCTCCCGAATCAGAGGACGAGTCGATGGTGGACTCCCCACAACCCTATGCTTGGAGCTTCCCGATGAGGCAAATCACGACATATGAAGCTCGCTTGGAAAGGATTAAAACATGCTCAGACCAGAACATAGCGTCAAAGGTAATGGCCCGACTCGGTAAGGAGTATCGGGCCGGCCAAACTCTCGATTTGCCTACTTTAGACACTCAAGCATGCTGTGAAGAGTTTCTAGGATATTTTGATAGAATCGGTTTCAATTGGTTGTTGGATTTGCCTGCTATGAATGTATTGAATGTTCTTCTTGATGAGTTTTTCAATTCCTTCAACTTTGCCGCAAGTTGTGATTTGGAAGATTTTTCCATCTCTTTTCGTTTACTTGGTAGGAAGCATGAAATGTCTTTGTTTGAAGGGAATATGTGGCTAGGGATTGTTTCGATTGAATAAGCTTCTAGATTTGAGTTTCAAACTGCTGAACGGACCATGCCAATAGGTATACATTGCCATTTGACCAACAAGCCAAATGGGCTGTGCTAGCGCACCCGTCGGCAGGGCAGTTTAGACTTACCTAGTCTAGAGGTCATTTATTCATGAACACGGTGTTGCACATGTGCCAAACCTTTCTTGCTTATAACTTGCTAGGCCAGACTACTAGTTTTAGTAGAGTCTCGGTAGTCGAACTTTATCTTACATGGTGCATGCACCAAAGTATAAGAGTCGATCTAGGATTTTGGCTAGCCTATCAAGTTAAACTGATCAGCACACACCCAACACGGAACATAACCCTTTGACATATTTTAGGAGCATATCTAGAAATGAATTATGAATTGATTGTTCAAGAGGATCTTTTTCTGGAAACTTGCCCACCTCCCGCGAAATTTGATTTATTTTTCATGCGAGGTACCATGATTGTCCATGTGCGCGACGGGCTGCCTCAATTTTATACGCCGGGCGAGGTGGTGCTGAACACAAGCACACCAGCGCGCACCCTTGACCAAGAAGCGCAAGCAGCCCAAGAAGGAGGAGCCGAAGGAGAGCAAGTTCTAGAAAAATTGAAAGCTATTGAGGAGCAATTGATCGAGCAGAAACAACAAATGACAAGATTGGTAGATGAGGTGAAAAGCACGACGGAAGAATTCAAAAATTTTCCAAAGGAGATGAGAGACTTTATGAAGAAACCAGAGATTGTGCCAGTCGAAGCCCCGCAAGAACCCGGACAACCACGACCGACCAGCCCAGAAAGAAGGCCTAGAGATCTACGTGAGACTTCCGCACAGCCCGCAGCTGAAACACTGATGCCAAGCCCATAAATGACCCCGTCCGTGCGCAGAACCCAGTAAATTTAGTTTTCCCCCTAGTTTGTTTTTCTTTCTTTTCTTTTTGTTCTTTTCTTTTCCTACTTTTCTATGTTTTATTTCTTTATAGTCGTTGTTTTCTTGCCTTGGACAAGATTATCTTTCGTCCAAGTGTGAGGATGTTGTGTTTGTTATTTTTGTTTTTTCTGTTTGATCACCATTACACACACATGTTTAGGGCAATTAGAAGGTCCGATTAATTTAGGCTAATAAAACTTAGTTGAGGATGATCGACTTAACTGCATGTTCACTACATCCGTACATTAGATTTGAGCTTTAAGCGGGGCAGCCCCCGCATCTTTCTTTTTTTGAATGATAAATGAGAAAAAAGAGGAACATTAGGAGCGCACTTGAATATATCAAAATCAATAGGCAAATGATTTTAAGCATAGGGTATAGCCATTTGAGCCTTTTCTTTTCGCATCATACCTTGGCAATATAACCCTAGTAACACCATTGAATCTGAGCCTTTTCCTTCTTTAGCCCACAAATGCAAAAATGAACTCAAAGAAAAAAGGACAAGTGATCAGGGCAAGCAAGAATGTGTAAAGATCACAGGCTGAGGAAAGAAGAGAATGATAAAAGTGCAACTGAAATAAAAAACAAAAGAGGTGAATTTATAGCACCCGAATGCACTAAGAAAAAGCAAAAGCCTAAAAGTGCCAATCTTGGGGCAGTTTGAGCCCAGCTTTTTCTGAAAAAAGATTTTTGGAACTTAGAACTTTAGGGCCTAGAGTGATTGCGAAGTCCCATTGTGTCCCAAAATACAAAGTCTTTTTTGATTCCTAAGTGATTGCGAAATATTCAATGTGCGGGAATAATAACTCTAAAAGACAGAATTACCCCAGAGTGTAGTAAGGGAGTGAACCATCTCATATGCAGTTAACTCTTAACTTAATATTTAGTTAGCCAAATGACCTTGACTCCGCCCTACTTTATGCTAGTCGTATTGGTGATTTCTGTTTGTGTTGTTTCTTTTCGTTTCTTTTTCTTTTTCTTTTTCTTTTCTGTTCTTGTGAAGTTCTGTTAGTTGTCTTTCTTTTTGAGTCGGCGAAAACTAAGTTTTATTCAGGGCGTTATCTGGCCTGTTTTACGTAGGCTCATGCTTGAGGGCAAGCATGCCTTAAGTGTGAGGATGTTGATCAGAACAAATAACGACCCTTCTTGATGGTCTAAGTTGCTTGACTTGATTGTGCAAAATGAGCAAAAGATGCAAGTATTTTGGCGATTATGGCTGGGGTGCGGCACGCGTCGGCAGGGCGGTTTGGGCATGGTTTGGAAGATGAAGTCAAAGAAAGGAAGCACCAGCGAGTAGGCCAGAGAAACAAGACAGAAGTAATGGTGGGGATGCGACGCAGCAAATTCTCGCGCCAACCCTATTTTTTCCTATAAAAGGCGAGTTAAGGCACAGCGGAAGGGGTTGTCGAGTGGAGTCTCAGTAAGGATTAGAGATGTTTTCCAGCATTCCTTCTTCAGTTCTCTAGGGTTCTTAGATAGAAAATTCTTAGTATAGATCGGTACTGAGCTTGCCGCCTATAGCGTTCAAGTTTGCTTCCTTGTTCTGATCTCTTGCTTAGCCGAGAGCCTAGTAGTCTTTCCTGTTAGCCTTAACTCTGTTCCTGTATTTCCTATTCAAGTGCTTTCTTTGATTTTCTTAGCTAGTTTGTAATCTAAACAATATTTCACGTTTCGGAGATTATGCTGGCTATTGTTCTTGTTTATTTGCGCTTGTTGTTGCTTTCTTTTCACCGATGAAATAGTTTGCCGTTTAGTAGTTTACAAGCTTTTCCTCAAAATAAAGTTCAAGTGTTTTCAATGGAAGTTTTCAAATCTTTAGTTTTGAGTCCAAATGTTTTAGTTGAAACTCTTTCATTTCCACAAGAACTAAATTTTCCGTAGTTTAGAAGGATTCAACACGTACGCTTCGGGCAATTTAAAGGTTGTTTTCAGTTTTCAGTTTGGAAATCGGTCAGGGGTTGATCTGTTAGGGTATATACTAAAAAGCAAGCTTCGAGCTGCTTTGTATTTTGTAAACCTTATTTCCCATCAATGAGAAGAATATTATTTTGTCACATG
>JAYDZE010496330.1:0-15699 GCA_034509125.1 Monilaria moniliformis
GACCAAGAAAGAGAAGAAGAGATCAATTAGAATTTTGTTTCCTATAATAGATCTTAGGGGTGGCCATTGACTGACCATTGACTGACCAAGAAAGAGAAGAAGAGATCAATTAGAATTTTGTTTCCTATAATAGATCTTAGGGGTGGCCATTGACTGACCATTGACTGACCAAGAAAGAGAAGAAGAGATCAATTAGAATTTTGTTTCCTATAATAGATCTTAGGGGTGGCCATTGACTGACCATTGACTGACCAAGAAAGAGAAGAAGAGATCAATTAGAATTTTGTTTCCTATAATAGATCTTAGGGGTGGCCATTGACTGACCAAGAAGAAGGAGCCGGGAGTCTTTTCTTCCATGATTACAACTCTCTATATATATAATGTCATTTATTCCAATCTCAGAGAATTAAAGTAGTGTTCACATATAACAATCAATCAAGGACATAAGTGTGAGAAGAGATTGAAGAAATACGGCGAGAGGAATGGGGCGGGACATGCAAAAACTGCGGGAGATTGCAAAATCCTACTACGAGTCAGCCACTCCACAAGTGCAGGAGCAGGCAAAGAACTTCTTCAACTCCATGGATCGCGACGGGAATGGGAAGGTCAATCTCGAAGAGTTCATATCATTCATGCAACGTGAGGGATACAGTCAGATGCGCAAAAATTCATTCTTCGACATGCTCGACACCTCCGGTCGTGGCGACCTCGCTTTCATGGACGTCATCACGCTTTATTACATCATCAAAAGCGGCCGCCCTTTCTGCGACTCCTGCGGTCTATTCATCCCCGGAACTTTCTTCTCCTGTGTCGCCTGCTTCAACCATCCCAAAAATTCCTTCAATATATGCCGCCGTTGTCATAAAGATAAGGCCTACCACAACCACGACGGCCGCCGCGCCCTCTTATTGGACAATTTTACCCTTCTGCAGGCCACCAAACACTATTTACCTACTATCACGAATCAGGTCAACCAAAATTTAAATCCTCTTCCTCCTTCTTCTTCTTCTTCTTCTTCTTCTTCTTCGACGTCGACTTCTGAGACTGACTGCATGACTAGCGAGGTATGTAGTTCAATAAAGCACAATATTTTGAAATGGATAAAACTTGTCTCTGAAAATTATTTATGGCCAAAGCAATCGCAGTCGCTGTTAGGTAGTCGTCCTCTAACTGCGGCTGAAAGTGAAGCTGCGACCTTAACTCCCAATACGCATAGTGAGAGTCGCCGAGGTGAAAATGCAATCGTTCCGGCAACTCAACCGGTTAGCATTCTTTTATTTTTCTTCTTTATTTTTGAAAAAAATCTCAAATTAGAGATTGTGATGATGACCCCATTCATATATTTTCTATTTGTGTGGGTGTGGCAGGCTTCTTCAGCAACTGATTATATGAATGGCGAGGTATGTAGTTCAATGATTTTGAAATGGATAAAACTTGTATCTTAAAATTATTAATGGCAAAACAATATAAAATTTAGGAATCGTTTATTTTTGTTTGGCAGTTTAATAGAGTAATTGCGGAAATGCAGTCGCAGGCGTCTAGTGTAACTGTGGCTAAAAGTGATGTTACAACTTCAACTCCCAATACGCATTGTGAGATTATCCGAGGTCAAGATGCATTCGTTAATCCAGCAACTGGACAGGTTAGCATTCTTTTATTTCTTCATTCTATATTATATACATATATTAATCTTATAAACTAAAATCAATTTTGGTTGTTGAAAAAGATATCGTTGATGAGCGTAGCGAGTGCCTCATTCAAAGCGTTGGATGCGCTCATGGTCCTTGCCGGCGTCTTCAGTGCCGCCTCCGCCTGTACAATCATGTGATATATTTGTGCTTGTGTTCCTCTTCTCTAGTTACAATTAATTACAAAGACTTGGTTAGCATCATAATGATTGTATATATTATCAAATAAACGTGTTGCTATTCATAAAGCATGCTCATGTTATCGATATTGCAATAGCTTTGACATGGTTGGCTTCCGAAATCTATTATCTAGTTACATCCTCATGTACAAAAATTAGTTTAAAAACTGACGATATATAATATTATCAAAAATTGTATTTTTATGGAGGTGAATAATATATATAATAGTTTTATTAAAATAGTATTTTTTTTTAAGAATAATGTAAATATGTAGTAAGTAAATTCATATAAATAGAATCTCCAGTCTTTAGTGAGGTAGTTTGCACGTCTTACCGCCATATTGAAGCAGACAATCAAATCAAAATTATTTATTTATTTATTTGGGGTTGGAATAAGTTCGCAGAACTAATCCAAACCATCAGAATTCAATTTTGTTTTGTTCTTTGGTTTATGTAATATAATAGTTTTTTTTTTCGTTGAGAACATAAGAATTTTGATTTTTCTTCACGAATTCAATCTCATTAAGAATTTCAAAATCAAATTTAATTAGATTTCCATTAGATTTGGACTACTAATTCGCTTTTGTTTCGATTCAATTTTTGCCTTTTTTTTATTATACACTCTGATACATGTAGTGTGCGTTTACTAATGTAGTCATAAGAATTTCATCATTTTCACTCCAACGAAAGATGATATTATCACACCAATACCTTATGATAATATTATTCTTCATTAGTGTGAAAAGAAAGTTAAAATTTAAAGAAAGAAAATTTTCTCATCCTTTTTTTCATGATAAATTTAAACCAAAGAGAACGCATTCGTATGCTAAATAATAAAAATTGAACCGTACGTTTGAATACACTGAAATGTGCCTCGACGGGGATGAAACTTGAGTGAAGAGCACAAGACTGGTTCAATGAAATGGAAGCGTGTGGGCCAGGTTTGGAAAGTGTCAATATGTAGACAACCTTGACTGGAGGCTCACTGAAACGTCATTTCATTATTCGAATGGATTGGTTGATTATTTCAAACATCTCTTACACCTTGTCGAATATGTTGGAGACCGATTTCCTAGCAAAACGATACTTCGTATGTTTCTAGTTTCAAACATTTATCTGTCACATGCTAGGACTTGATCTGGTAAAATTCCATAGTAAGAAACAGCTCATTTTTAGCCTAGGCTTCTGTCGTTTCCAGATGAAATTCTAGGTGTACACACACGTTCACATATCCCATGAAGGTTTTCTAATTTTATCTCTTGAAATATCAAATAACATATCTACAAGTAAGATGCGAACAACATAAAAGTCATCGGTTTGTTTAACTATTACACGTCTCATGTCTATTAATTCAATTATGTCATTCATTAAAACCCTCTTTGAAACAAAGATACAACTCTGTGTGTGTTTGAAAGAGAGAGAGAGAGAGAGATGGCGGAGGGGCTAAGAAGAGTTGCGAGAGCTTACTACGAGAGAGCAAGTGAGGAGGAAAGAGATGAGGCCAAGGATTTCTTCACAAGATTAGATCTCAACGGTGACGAAAGGATAAGTCTGGAAGAATTCAAAACGTGCTTCAGTTCAGGAGAAGAATTCTTCAAGAAAATGGATTCCAGCAGCGCCGGATTCCTAGATTTTTCCGATGTTCTTGTCCTTTTCTATCATCAAAAGAAAGCATTAATCACCATTTCACGCTGCGATGGCTGCAACCAGAGAATACTCGGTCCCTACTTTACTTGTGTTTTGTGTTTGGATCACTTCCCTCGTACATACGATCTCTGCTGCGACTGCCATCGTGGAGGCAAATTGAAGCACCGGCATCCATTGAGCTTCATGTTGCATGATCAAGCAGCTCTCGTTAGTTTCATTCAGACAAAAAATCAGCCGGCTAAGGTTATATATATAATTAATTTTTCATATTTTCTCTCTGCTTCTTTTGTTTGTCTCGTCCTAGTTATTATCCTTCAGCTCTGTTTTGATAGTAAAATTTCAGATATGGTCCGATTAAGATTTTAAAAATTTACAAATTCGATTTTCGATTTTTGCAAGAATGCGAATTCTCACGCCCTAGAAATTTCTTATCTTCTCTTTCTAAACCAATTCATCTTCTAGATTAATCTCAAGTTTGCAAACTAATTCTTTCAAAAGTTATGCATGCCCTGATTCATCTCTTACAAAAATTCAGAGCGTGATGGAGGAATTGCGCGCAATTGCAGAAGCCCGTTTTAAAGCAAGTTCGGCGGAAGCCCAGGGGAAGGCAAAACAATTCTTCGAGTCCATGGACAGCGACGGAGACGGGAAAGTCGAGATTTCGGAGTTTTCATCTTTCATGTCCAAGAAAGGTTACAAGCTAACGGGCAATCCGGATTTCTTCAAGAAACTGGACATGGACAGCAATGGGAGTCTGGATTTCTGGGAGGTGATGACACTCAACTATGTCATCCAAAGCGGCCGCCCCTTCTGCGACTGCTGCGGGGAGTTCATCCCCGCAACTTTCTTCACGTGCGTACACTGCTTCAAGGCTGGAAAGTCCTTCGATTTATGCCTACGTTGTTATCAGTCTAACGGCTTCCAACACGATGCCCACATAGGTGGCGCCAAGTTCTTGGACAACTACACCTTGCTGCATAATAAGCAGGCTTCCTCTAATGGTCTGGTGAGTACTAAGACACCATTTTTAATTTCTGAATTTGCATCATTCACATAACAAGCACTCGCTCTTTTTATTTCTAATCATTTTTGTTTGGTTGCTAACCAGTCTCATTGTGTTTCTCAGGAAGGAATGGATGTCGCGTTCAAAACGCTCGAACTGGCGGTCGACATTTTTACCAATTTGTGACAACCCCGTCTAGAAATTTGCACGCATATATTCATGCAGAATATTGTACGTAATTTGCTGTATTTGATTTTCTACATGTATTAATTAGTTTTATGTGCATACATGTCATATTGGTTTACACATACATGATGCATCGACAATTTGTCTGAAATTATTTTACAATTGTAACTGTTTATAAAATAATATTTCTTGTGTAGTAGAGACTGGTAATTAACAACTTGGTATTTTGATTGCCTAATAGGTGTGGTTTTTCTATATATCTTTTTTCTTTGCTGTTAAATTTTGAATAAAACTGTTTGTGTTATACGTAAAAGAGTAGCGCGTGTCGAGAAAGCCAAGGTCGGGCGCGCAAGACTTTGGTACGCGTAATTCGAATATGGAAATTTGAATCACGTGCACCAAAGCAGGTGGTGCAAAACTAAGGCTGAGCACGCCAGATTTTAGTATGAGTAATTCGAATATGGAAATTTGAACCACGCGTACCAAAATAGGGCGCGTTAAGCCAAGACCGGGCGCATGAGACATTGATACATGTAGTTCGAATATGAAAAATTCGAACAAAGGTAACCAAGGCAGGACGTGCAATGCCAAGGCCCGGTGCATTTGAATTTGGAACGCGTGGTTCGAATAATTGTATTTAGATTGAAATCGGAAACCCGATTATATATTTTTTGACAAATTAAATGATGATTTCAGGACAATTGGATAAATAAATTAAAAAAAAAAACAATTGCAAAACCACTACATTCATGTATTAACCTATTTCATTATGTTTCTAGATAAGAATTTTGAAGCAGCACCAACAAACATCAAATTTCAGAAAAAAAATCAACAAAAGCACAAGTAAAATACATTATTACTAAAAAGAAGCAACAACAAAAACAACTAAAAGAAAAATTAATTTCGAAAGCTAATATAACAACCATACCAGAAAAACAAAATCAAACTGTAGCAAAATTCTTCATCATATGATTCCATTTCCGACCTCATTTGTCTCAGTCACAGACAATGCCTTCGTCGAGTTGGATCCCAGCTACTAGATCTGTTAAACATGGATCGAGACGAAAGGAAAAGAAGCCATTGATATTTTCACAGTTTACTGCGTTAAGTTTTTCAATTTACATTGCCGTTCTATATAGGATATTGATACACAATATCTATCCTATAAGAAGAATGCATCTTAAAACAATTTTTCTAATACATAAGCCCTAGCCCTAAACAAGGTAAGGGTTTGACTTCTACATATCTTGCTTTTGTTTGTTACTTTGATTTTCTGCACACTAAACTTTTTGTCTTGTTGTTGATCCTTTGGCAGGTACTTCCAACAAGATCCAGGCGATCTGAGAGCATATATTCGACCCCGTGGACGACTTCATGCAAGAGGTGGAGCGACACGCCCCTCAACCATGTGGAACCCTAGACGGTTGCGCGACCAAGCGTTTAAAGTGAGGGCGGTGGCGACTAGGAATCTTCCTCCATAGCGGCCTTGAGGGCGGCAGTGGCTTGGAAACCATCTCCGTAGCAGCCTTGGGGGCGGCGGCTCGAAGGAGGCGCGGCAAATCGAGGGTGAAAAATGCTCAGAGGAACCGCGCGGCAAATCGAGGGCGGCGACGGCTCAAATGAGTCGCGGCAAATTAAGGGTAGCGACGGCTCAGAGGAGGTGCGACCTTGAGTCACGACAAATCAAGGACGCGCAGTTCCACTCTTGAAGCGCGGCCTTAAGTCACGGCGAATCTATGACGAGGGCGGACTAGAATTTGGTTTGGTTGGAAGACAATGAAAGTAGAAAGAGAAATTACAAAATTCAAAATGGAGGAAATGATTAAAAGTGATGGTCAAATACAAGTATACAACAATTATCTATTTTGACAAAAGATTATCTCTTGGATATTTTGTACGAAAATATGAAAATTGGCTATATATTATTGAAACTAAGTTGATGACCACTATTTAATTTGCACTATTGAATAGGCTACTGTAGTTTTACTTCTATATGTTATAACTACTTGTACCGGTACCAAAGAAAATATTTAGGCCACACAAACGAAATAACAGTCTATATTACATACCAAAAGAATCTATAGTTAACACCAAGTAAAAAATTATGATCATAGCTAGATCTCTTCATATGGGCGACGTCAACTATGAAGGTGATGAAGAGCAATGAGGGACACAGTAAGAGGTGAGGGTAAATAAGTGAATAAAGTTTATAAAACAGAATCACCATCATGAAGCAGTCGAATTTATTAAACTGGATCCCACTTTTTCTTTGTTTTGAGAAGGAAAGTGGATCGTACTTAAAAAGAAAGGCGACGAGGGACGACTTTGAACTGGATCATCTGTTGTACATTCATGTTTCATTTTTTATTGCATTCATAAGTGAATACCAAGTTTCTATATATTATATGATTTGCACAAACTAACTGTGCCTAAAAAATATTGAAGGAAAATCATAATCTAATCCTATTTTACCATTCTAGCAGATTGTAACATTTTGTGATTAAAGGAACTTGTAAATCATCCAAGTCCCATTATAGGGTGGCCTCTCCCGAAGTGAGGGCCATGGACACCGATGGCGACAATGTTGACGTTCATGAGAGAGCAAGGGTAAGCTCGATGTGGATGGGGATGGCAGCCTGGGTTTCTGGGAGTGAGAGGTGCCCCTTCAAGGATCTGGAAAAATCTAGATATGATTTAGTTCGTACGCTTTGCGGCAGAAATCAAAATTTTTAATTATTTATTTGGGGTTGACATAAATATAGCGGAGAAACAGGCGGATGGATCCTATCTCACAATCTTCTATTTCTCATTAAAAAATATTCATTATTTTAATAATATTTGTTATAAAATAAAATTTTATTATTAGATAATACATCATGATTAATATTTATAAAAAAAAATAAAATTTTTAAAAATTATATATCATATTTTAAATATAATCAACTAAAATAATCATTTTTAATTAAAATATTACAGTATTGTTGTATATGATTTTTAAAATTTTAATTTTTTGTTATAAATGTTAATTATGATGTATTATATAATAATAAAATTTATTTTATAATAAATATTATTAAAATAGTAAAGTTATTAATAGAATATCGTGGAATATAAAAAAATTGTGGAACATATGATGTCGTCCGAAAAACCAGAAGATTTTGTAGTAATACACCTACCGTAGTCTAAATATGTTTAGTGTGGTCCGCAGACATAGCTGGAGATATGTAGAAATATGAAGTATCCCATCATTAATAATCAAGCCTTCCTCTTGATATCTTCGCCGTGGTCCGCAGCAGCACCCTGTAAGTCAGCGGTGGTGGCGTCCTCCTCCAACTTGGCCGTCAATTTCTTGGTTCAGCCCACCACGTCGGCTTTCGCGTACCTGAACCCTTCTCCCAACGACGCACCTAACGCCACAAATCCCTTCTTCATGCGCTTCAGCGCCGTCAGCACCCTCCTGCCAAATTTATATCCCTCATCCGCGTGCACCCTCCCCTTTGGACCGCCTGAACCCTCCCCTTAAATCAACCCGCCTACACCATCCCCCTTAGATGTTGATGTTTTTACTTAGTTCTTTGTGAAAAGTCTTACAAAAAGTAAGAAAAATATGTATGTTAGCTTAATTATTGTAATTGGTTTAAACGAATTATTGAACCTACTGAAAACCGTTATTATATTTTTCAATTAAACATAAATAAAGTGCATCGGAGTATATATTTAGGGTCCGTTTGGTAAAATGGATTTGGAATTGATTTGGAATTATAATTATATGGAATTGAATTTTGAAGTTTTGGTATTATAATTCAATTCCAAATTCTTTGTTTGGTAAAATCAAGTATTTGATATGGAATTGATTTAAAATTCCAAATCATTTGTTTGATAAGTCAAAAATTAACTAAGATTTGGAATTGACTTTTAATAGAATATTTTTATTTTTTTATTTATATACATTTATGTAATCTAAGTTGTAACTTTATATTCATATTAATTGAGATTTGAACAAAAATTCAATAACACCTAATGTTCAATTCTTTAGTTTAGGTATGGAATTGAATTTGTGGAATTGAAAGAATTTGGAATTATAATTCAATTCTAATTCCAAACATTTTTCTTATACCAAACAATGGAATTGGAATTGGAGTCTCCAATTCCAATTCCAAGCTCTCAAGCATAGCCTTAAACTTTTCCTAGCCTGAAATAATTGGTAGTACCTAGATCCAATAGATACAAAGAAATATATATGCATTTATATAAATAAATGAATGAAACTACAATCATTCTCGTCCTGGGAGAATTTAGCTTATTGAAATTTCATAATATTCAAATTTATATTAAACATTTTAAAGTCATTTTCATTTTATATGAGGTTAATTCTTCCTATTTGAATGTTTGATTTACATCAAGAATTAAGCTAAGATAAAATGAAAATGAAATCGGTAAATGATACGTTCAACATTCTAATTTTGGACATTAATTTTTACAAAAGCCTCGAGAAAAGGGAGTAATCAAGAGAAGCACCAATAATCACTACAAAAAATACGGAGTTTACCGAGCACAACATACAGAACACCATAATGCTCGCACATTAGCGAGCACCTACCGAGCACTTACCGACCAAAACGGGCAAATTACCGAGCACCTAGCGAGCACCACCAACTCAGTCGGAAAAGTGCACCCCAAACAAACACAGAGAAACTTTCCAGCCATCTACCGAGCACATAGGTGCTCGGTACATGTACGAGCATCAGTGTGCTCAGAAAACCTACCATTTAGTGACGACATACCGACCACATGACAATCAGTCCTTGACTTTTGGCGCCAAACGTTCCCGGAAACCGTGTGCTCGGTAAATGGAAATAGTTACCGACCACCTCACCTAGTGCTCGGTAAATGATGGTGCGAGAACTTCCCGAGAACTCCTTGCCTTTGCTCCTAACACGTTACCGAGCACCCGGTGCTCAGTAATCCTTAATAATTGACGAATGTAGCGAGCACCATCTGTGCTCGCTAAGTATTCACCGACAAATTGCGAGCACATCTGCTCGGTACGTCTTTACCGATAATTTCCGAGCACCGGTGCGCGGTAAAACTTGCTTATAAATTTGAGCCTGCTTCTTCCCAAACATACATTGCCTCCATTGTACACACATTTTCCATTTCCACCGCCATTCCCACGCCCCCCACTGCACCGCCGCCTCCGCCATGTTGCCCTAATGCCGCCCCGTTCCACTGCAGCCTCCATGCCACCTACAATATCGCTCGTGCTCCATCGGCCTCCGCCATGACTCCCCGTCGGTGCCCCAGCTCTAGTCACCTCTCCCGCCCGTTGCAGCGCCTCCACCTCTGTTGCTGTGTTTTATATTTTTGTGTAACATATCTATAAACTTTTTAAGACAAATCTTCCGACAAGCCGCCTTCTGACAATTATGAGAAGATGTTGAGTGATGTGGGTTAATCTAGTGCAAAGGTAGGAAAAGAAGAAATTAGGTTAGGAGAAGAGAAATTTAGGTGATAAGAAAAACCATGTTAGAAGAAGAAGAAAGAGATTGGGAATAGAATAAAATCGTTGAATACAAAAAACAATCTATAAGCTTTCTAATGGAATGCTCGGTGGAAAATTTTCTTAACTTAGCGTACCACTAAAAAGTTTATAGATATGTTTTTTTTATTCACCGATTTTTGTTTTTTGTTTTCAATTGAAATATCTTTACTGAAATGATTATGTATCAGTGAATATTTGTAAAGTATTTTTAATGATATGATTGTAATCTTTATTATGGATATGATGTATTTTTAAGAACTAATTACTCAGTATATATGAAATTTATAAAACTTGGTATTAAGGAAGTCGACCGAGCACGGCGTGCTCGGTAAGTTGAAAAACCCGCCCAGGTTTGCTTGCTCGCAACAATGAACCCGGATGGGTAACATGTAGAATAAGCAACGGAGTCCAGAAAGTTGTACCAGGCCGGGTGTGGTAGTGCACTAACATGCTCCCGACCGGGTGATATATTCTGAAAAATGGCGCCTAACTTTTTCCGCGCGAAATTTTGGCGGGAAACATTACCGAGCATGAGTGGTGGTCGGTATCTCCTCTATACCGCCGATTACTGGGGAGATTGTGCTCGATAATGTACTTCATTGATGTAACTTACCGAGCACCCGGTGCTCGATAATCCTTCAGCCGACATTTAGCGAGCACCGATGCTCGGTAACCTTTACTTTTATTCGCCACTTATCATCTGTTTCCTACTTATTCACTCTTTCTTGCCCCTCTTCACATCTTCAATAATAACTTTTGAACAGTTAATTGTCAAGTCCATTCATCCAAGAGAAATAAACACGGTCGGGTGGGGTACTGGACATAACACAACCGGGCACGACAACAGTACTGAGCAACAAAGTGCTTGGAGAATTTCAAAACCACATGTTACCAAGCACTGTGTGCTCGGTAAGTGCTTGTATTGGACGTTTCCGAGCACCGATGTGCTCGGTAATAGAGGACCACCCGACTGGGTATTGGGTTGTTGAAGCTCCCATCCAGCCGGGTAATGTGAAGGAATTGGGACGGATTTCAGAGAGTTAGACAAGCCCGGGTGGTTTAGTGCACCTCTAAACATGGCCGAGTGATTTGTGGCTGAAAGTTTGGCGGAACAACTAGCGAGCACATGATTGTCGGCGACTGCAACTACCAAATGTTACTGAGCACAGTCTGCTCGGTAAATGGTTGTATTGGACGATTCCGAGCACCTTGTGCTCGGTAATATGCCTTTATTAGGCTTCACCGCCATCGTCTCCTCAGTTGCGCCTCTTTCTCTCTCACTCTCTCTCGCCCGCCGTTGCCTCGCCTATATTGCTTGCCGTCTCTCTCTCTCTCTCTCTCTCTCACCACCGCCTCGCCCACCACCTCCCCCTTCCGCCACCTCCTCGCTCACCACTCACGCCCGCAGCCACCTCCCGCCGTTGCCCGCCTTGCCACCGCCTGCCGCCGTCTGCAGCCACCGCCTGCCGCCACTGCCACCAACCGCCCGTCTCCATTGCCCCCACCTCTCCCGGTTAATGTTGCTAAACTCATTTTCTCAGCGTGATTCACCTTGTTTTTATTTGGCGTGATTCGCCAATTTTTTTTTTGGTGTGATTTGCCTCGTTAGCTTTAGATGCTTATGTGTTGAATAACTAAATGTTAAGGTGATAAATGAATATGACTAGCTAGCGCGTGATGATTTCTAATAATTCCTATAACCTAAAACTAATCAAATGAAGGTTTAATTGAAGATTAAAACTCAATCTTGCATCATGTTTCTATATTAAACTCAGCTTTTAAGAAGCTACTACAATAATGTCATAATGTTTGATTAGTACTAAATTTGTTTCTCCAAAATGTTTGCATGGATATGTATATGAGATTTAGACATATTTATCTCATATCAAAACTAAAAATTTATGGAAGACTTTTGAAACCTATTATCATCTTGTGTTATTAATTTTGTCATTGGTATTTTATAGTTAAGTAATTAAGTTGTGAATAAACACGTTAGCGTTAGAGAATACATATACATAATAGACGTGGAGGATGAGTAACCTTCTAATTGGCTTAGTTAGTTAGTGAATTTTAACTTCCCCAAATCGAAAAAGTTCTTACCAAATTACCTACTAATTAGATAGATGCTTTTCAATATTTTATTAGATGATTGATCCAATGTTAAATGCTTGCTTGATAAATTAATTATTGCTTAATTCAATTATAGAATTATAGTATGTCATCTAACATTATTACCGAATTGACTACATAAAAATTACCAAACCATTAATTTGTTTTGAAATTCTTGCTTTTTACGTTAGAAATGGTAAGAGGATCATCACTAGTACGCGCGTCCTCACAGCTAGATGAGAGCTCATCCATAGAATTAGATGTGGGACTTTCGATCGAGTCAGAGCCTAGGACGTTCATAGAGCATGAGGTGGGTATTTATGAGCCGCTTCAGTCTCAGGAGTATGAACAAAGATGCAAGTGCATACATATTAAGAATAACTTGTAAGTTTACTTATGCTTTTTTACATTTTGTTATAATTTTTCAAATTTACTAACTTTATATTGACGTGCAGGTTGTATCATTCTAGATTCGTGGCTGATTTATGCCATGATTCTTTCAAGAAAGATTTGGATCCGGTGTAACCTGAAGACTCTTTCCAACAACTATTTGGAAATTTATTGGGAGGAGTTCAAAGTAATTGAAATTTATATTTCAAATTTTATTTCATTTTATATTATTTTTCTTTATGTTTTATCGAAAAAGCTAATTTCGAAGGTTTTCCTGAAGCCACAGTAAAGTCACTGTAGGTTAAGAATTGTCGATTTAGATACGGCGATTACATCAATCAAATGAAAAAAAAAAGATAATGAACCCCCCCCCCCCAACTTCACAACGAGATGTGGGAGCTTTACACAACTAGTTGGATGGAGCCCGAAGTTGTAGAAACTTCCATGAGGTGTTCGTCTAACCGCAACAAGGACATGAGAATACCCCCTTCCACGAGGTGTTCGTTGAGACAACAGAAAAAATGGTACTATATATTTCTTTTCTAATTTATTCTCTTTTATTTTTTTAATTCTTTATTTTGAAATTTTTTTTCACACAAAATATAATGCAGGAAAACGCTCCGCGTTTTGGGAAGTCTTCCAAAGGACTCACAAGTTTATGAA
Organism: Monilaria moniliformis; assembly: GCA_034509125.1. Lineage (NCBI taxonomy): Eukaryota > Viridiplantae > Streptophyta > Magnoliopsida > Caryophyllales > Aizoaceae > Monilaria > Monilaria moniliformis. Next base: position 13,408 of record JAYDZE010496330.1, read on the forward strand.
AAAAGCCGATTCTCAAGGATTGATATGTTCCCAACAGGCGATGCAGATTGAGGTAAATATCGACTTCCAATTTAAATTTATAACTAATTGTTGATTTAAATAATGTAATATTTTCTTTCTCCAAGGAACAAGTAATGAAAGTTGCAGAAGAAAGACGGGCTGAGGGAGAAGAAAACCCAAACCTCGATGCCATTTTCCTCCAGGTGGTCGGGAAGGTGAAGAAGAGAAGACAAATTCCTGGAGTGGGACAAGCGACGAGCTTTTTTTTCTAGATGTTACAGGCTCGTCCGACTCAGGTGCCCAATTTCCCGAAATCGATCCTAGCAAGGTTGGTGAGGTAGTCGAGCGACAGGTTCAGGCAGTCCACACCCAATTTGAGTATGAGAACGAGTCTCTCAAGAAGAGAATAGAATAATTAAAGATACGCATTGCAGCGGCCGATTAAAGAGCATTGAAGATGACTGAGCAAATGAACCAGTTCTTTCAACAAATGGGAAAAAATAGATTATTAGTATTCAAACAATTGTGATTGTAAATAATATTTATTTGAAGTAATTTTAAATATTATCGAATTTTATTTTATTTGTGTATTTAATTCTTAATTTCAATTATATATATTTATAAACTGAATTTTTTAGTAAAACTTACCGAGCACAAAATTATTTAGGCATATTCCAAATACCGAGCACCAAGTGCTTGGTATAACGAACAACCCGGTCGGGTTCCTTGTGGTCCAACACTATACCCGGCTGGGTAACGTGTTAAATATGTGATGGATTTTAAAAACATGGACCCGGCCGGGTGGAATAGTGCAATAAAGAGTACCCGGCCAGGTGACCTTCAAGGATTCCAGGGAGTTGGACCAGGCCGGGTGCAACGTTGCACTTCAACAAATTCAGTTGTGTCACATTACCGAGCACATATGTGGTCGGTAAACTAGTTACGCTCGTGCTCCTCTACCGAGCACTATGGTGCTCGCAAATCAATCACTAGTCCTCGGCCCATCGTTGTCGAGAACACGGCAGTTCTCGGCAATTGTCTTGCCTTGTCGTCTGTTATTTCTCAAACTGTACTGAGCACCTGTCCGTGCTCGGTAGTTGAATGGGTCTATGCTCGGTAGTTGGTTGGTAATTTAGCTAGCAGCCTGACATCGAGCACTGATGTTGCTTGGTAGGTGCTCGGTAATGTCTTGTTACAGAGCATTTAGGGGTTGATAAACCCGTGGTTATACGTGTTCTGGGCATTATTAGTTTTTTAATTTTGGTGTATTTTAGGGTGCGCAATAAGTGTTTTGCAAAAATTTCCTATCAACTGATTAGTCTAACAAGTTTTTTAAGAAATGTGTAATTGAAACAAGAAATTTAGCTTGATGGAACAAAAGGGTGAAAATCTGAGTCAGAGAGGACCACCCGACCGGGTGCAAATATGCCAAGCAAACCACTCGCCCAGATAGAACAAGATGGACCCGGCCGGGTGGAGTTGCACCATAAAGTAACCCGGCCGGATAAAAATGTTGAGCATGTCCAGGAAGCTGGACCCGGCCGGGTCAATCGTGGTCATGCACTGACCTGGCCTGGTGAAATTTATTTGCGCAAATCTGCAGCCTTAGTTCAGGCCCATTCTAGCCCACACCTATAAGTACACTGCTAAACACGAATTTTAGAGGCTGGAACCCCCATAATCACCAACAACCTCCATTGTAGAATGAGCTAAGACTTGAAGCAAGAGAAGAAAGGAAAAAGAAGAAAGGTATTCATTTGGGAGGCTAGAAGAGGAACATCCATTGAAAAATCTATCACACCCGGGTGTATCAAGCTATCTTAATAGCTTCTTTAATTTCTCATTTTTTAGTTCTTAGAGAATATGTTGGGTTAATTTGTTTGTTAGTTTCTTGAGGAAGACACATTAGAGATTCATGTAAACTTTCATTTTGAATTCTATGCTAAGTTCTTGATTTGATTTTGATTATCCTTGTGCTTGAACTTTCTTAGATTGGCCAACCTTAGAAAGAAATTATATGTGTTACTACAAGGCTTGAAAAATGAGTTATAATACATGGATGAAGGAATAATCAACACATTAATCAATATAATTGAGAAATTTTAGATTATTTGTAATGGCTTGAATTTTTTGTGCTTTTGGGAGTTACAACTAATTACATTAAGGGTGTGTTTGGTAGAATGGATTTGGAATTGAATTGGAATTGTAATTCTAAAGAATTGAATTTGAAGTTATAGTATTCTAATTCAATTCCAAATCCTTTGTTTGGTAAAATTAAGTAATTGATATAGA
>JAYDZE010496441.1:0-34100 GCA_034509125.1 Monilaria moniliformis
TTAACACATTCATCTCATTAAACTCTATTTATATAATAGAGTCCTTCGTCTATCTCAATTCATTTCATTAATTATTTTCTTAAGAGTCGCCGAAAAGCCCTATTCGGCGATCTTATCGCACCAGAAATTCATAATTTCAACTAGTGACGTTTTAGGGATATTACAGATCTTTACTATTTACATGTAACGGCAACATCTCAAACCTTATCACAACACCAACAACCACAAAACACAAATCCAGTCAGACCTCTACTATTCATGGTCTCACCACTTACTTTTTTAATTCATCATTTTTTATCAATCTCCAATTTCATATATTTATTTAAATTGTGATATTTGACAAAATTAAAATAGATGATTAAAATTTCAAAAATCACATAATTAAAATAAAAAAGTATATAATCAAAATAAAAAATTATATAATTAAAATCATAATTAAAAAATTACATAATCGAAATAAAAATTTGCATAATTAGAATCCTAGTTTTAGAAATACTACATAATCAAAATAAAAAATTACAAATCACATAAGTCCAAGTTTGCATCCAAGTTTATCAACTAAGGCTTCGTGCTTTTGTCGTTATGCCTCGAACATCCTTGATATGTCTTTGTACAATGCTTTGTAGTCGACGTTGTACAAAATTGCTTTGCCGCTTTATGATCCATCGAACGGCTCGTAGTCGGCGCTGACTCTTTATACTACTTGTCCTCCATCAAAGGATGAAAGTCAATGGCATTGGCGGCCGAAGGTAGAGACCTTCGATCTTTTCGAACAAAATTCAGTACTGTTATAGTACTCCGACTGACCTTTAACAATATCTCACACCTCCTCGTACATAAAATGCTTTTTTCATCCTTATAAAAGGATGAAAGAACCTCTTTTCGAAGATCATCCCAGCTTGCGCATTCCGGCCGATATCTTTCTGCACCTGAGCTTAGTGCTTTTGGAGATGGTTGTAATCCTACTCGAGTGCCTCGGCAGGTTTCATTTTATTGTTGTAATTTTATTTTATTTTTGCGAATTTCTCCGCTCCCAAAAAACTCAGACTTTTGCAAGTTGCCGATAAGTGGGTTTTCAAAGATGTTGACAAAGAGGCGCACCACTACTTTCGTTTTCTCTAATGAATAATTTTTGTTGCCCACCAATGAATACTTTTTGCTCTTTTTTGGCCTATTTATGTCCTTCCATCTCATCGACATTGTCGTCATTGATGTGGATCCTGAGAGGCTGATTCATCTTTCATTTGAGTCTGTGACCAGGATAGATTGAGAATGATTGAAATTTTAAGTGTGAGATTGTTTGGATCTACACCCTTTTCTTGACAAAATTGTATGAATTATTGATGGCAACTTAGGTTGAGATTGAAATTAAGAGGATTGAGATATGGATTGTTTGGATCCATTGTTTTAATTTTAGAAGAACACGAAGAAGAATGAAAAATTTGGATGAATTGGATGAAATAAAATATAAATATAATTATATTTTAAAAATTGAAAAAAGTGCAGAAGAAAAAGAAAAATTTAATTAAAACCGACAGATTGAAGGCAGAGGCGTGCGTGTCATGCACGCGTCAACCTGAGCCAAGAGGTTGCGAGGTGACACGCGCGGGCGTGAGGTTAGATCTGTGTCGCAAGACGGCAACAACGGTGCCGGCTGCGGCTACTGGCCCAACTATATCTCTAGCAATGCCATCCCCTCTACTGCACCGCAATTCTGGCCTATTGTCGGTAGCGCTGTGAGGACCCTCGCCAAAATTGATCAATGTTTTCCGAGATGAGATATTATATATTTCCATATTTAAGAAATACTATTAGGACATCCACAATCGAGGGCATGTCCTTACATTCCCTTTGCACTATTTATGAGTCTCATATCAACTTTTCCTTATATTATTCATCTCTTATTTTTTATTTCTTTCATAATTCTCATAATTTTCAATTTCATAATTTAAATTTGATTTTCGTTAAAATAAATTTAATAATATTTTGAAATATGAAAATTATATTAATTAAAATCCTAATATTACTACATTATTAAATGCAGAAAAAATAAATAATTTAAATCATAATATTACATTATTGAAAGCTGGAAATTACATAATTTAAAAACGAATTCACTCACCGAGAGGACCGAAGCGGCTCCAAATTGTTCAATCAAATCCGCTTATAGTTTGTCGTGTGTTTCTCTATCGCGGATTGTCTCACAGTGTGCTTGGAATACCCGAAATGCTTGAGACGCACCTTGAGTTGGTGTTTCATTAGCAATCGAGGTGTCGATGGTTTCTTCGTCCTCCCAGTTGGTCATATCATCGCCTTCAACCTCGATAATCATGTTGTGCAAAATAATGGACGTGTACATGATGTCGCCTAGGATGTCTTTGAACCAAGAACGATCGGGATATTTTACGATGTCGAATCGCACTTGAAACATGCTAAATGCTAGTACAACATCATTTCGCGTTGCCTCTTGTTTTCGGGCAAAACGAATTTGTTTTGGGCCAGTGGGACAAGAGATGCTCTTCACAATGGTTGGTCATCTCGGTTAGATGCCGTCGGCTAGATAATACCCCTTGTCATATCAACGACCATTGGCGGTAAATTGTAATCGACGCCCTTCCGCTCAATACTTCGCTGAAAACGTATGAATGTTTGAGGACATTGATGTCATTGTTGAAGCCGGCGACATCAAAGAAAGCATGTCATAATTAAAGTCTTTGGTCTGCCATTGCTTCAAGTACAATAGTCGGATGAGTACCCTTGTAGTCGCTTGTGTATGCGTCCTTCCATGCCATTGGACAATTCTTCCACTCTCAATGCATGCAGTCGATGCACCCGAGCATGCCGAGGAATCTATATCGTGCCTCGTGCATACGCAACAGTTGTGAACAATTTTGGGCAGTAGGCCTCCTCAGATATTCTGTGCTGAATGCACTCTGAATTGCTTTGCAGAACATCTCCAAACATTTACGGCTCGTCGTTTCGGCGACGTGTAAGTATTCGTCGAATTGATCCGAACATCCCCCAGTTTGGAAAAACTTTTCACGCGCTACCAACGTATTTACTATTCGCACGGACAAAGACCTGCGCATACTTAATCGCCGACGGAATACGATCGGACCTCATCGCATATTTTTTGAGAAATAATATGCGACGAGTCGTGCGTTAGCCTCTTCTCTTTTCCGGTGCACGTACGTCCTCCGGCGTGGTTGATTGGCCGCCTGCATTTCCTTAAACACACGAAGGAAAAGCTTGCCAGGGTTGCGAGCTATTCAGAACAGATAGTCCACCGAAAAAGGATCTTTAGGAATATTGTCGTCGCTATGAAGATTCATGATAAACAAACTGAAATGAATGAGAGAATGAAAAAATTATTGAGGAATGTGAGATGATATAAAATTATTGTATTAGAAATGAAATGAAGATTTTGTATTTATAGAAAGAAGAAACACACACACACAGTAGTAGTTGAAAAACTATAATTCAAAAAAAATTTATTAACAGCTGACAACCAACTATTATTTTTAAAATAATAAGTAATAATTAATTTGATTTACAAATATATGTAAAAAAAAGGCTGATTTTCGGCCCATTCACGCGTCTTGTGAGTGCAGCGAACTTGCAGTCTCATTGCCGGAAGGAATGCGCATCACCGGCGCATGAAGGGGCGAGAGCAGGTGAGGAGCCGGCTTCAAGGACAGAGTTGTCGAGTTCTACGCCTGTAGAAGTGAGCAAGGCACGGGCATGGCGCGGCAAGGCGGGCAGCTCGCGCTGCGAAACGCTGTTGCTGTTGCTCTTATTCGCCATTGAAGAATTGCACAGCAATCATGAAGAATTCCGAAACGCTACCACTGAAAATTGGAAAGAAATTGAGAAAAAGAGAAAAAAGAATTGAATGAAAAGGTCGAGTCAATCAAAGCTCAAGATCCAAGGCTAGTCAACCGGCAGGCCCACTGGACCACAAACAGATGAATGACCACTCACTTTTTTTAAACTGTTCCTTTTCCCCCTATTCCTTTTTTTCACCTTTTTACACCGCAAGATTTTCACCCCAGCAGACATGAAATCAGACCGAATTTCACACGTTATTGCAGCCAACCATGAACCCGTACAACGCTGTCCCAAATCATTATTAAACCAACAAAATAATGGCAAAATCTTGATTTTGTTGCCATTTTTTTATTGTGTTTCACGAGTTGAAACTGTCAGATAATAGCGACAAGTCGGATATAATGCGAAGTAGATTTGCAAAGATTTCCCCTGTCTCTGCTTTTGGCCTTTTCGTTTCCCTAAAGCAGATCTCTTTCTCTCTCTGTGATCTTACAAACCCACCATTCATTCAACCAAGCCCACCGCCCCATATATATACAAAACTATGGCTTTCTTTTTTCGAATGTATATTCTTAGCTCCCAAGCATATATTGTTGCAGTCGAGCTGTGGGAGAATTGACGGATAGTTTCTACATACATTTGAAGTAGCTGAAGTATTTGGCGAAAAGCCCACAAGATGAAAATGGCTGTTGAAGATATCGGGGGCGATTTCTCTTCAAGCGGTGATCGGGAATTCCATGTTCTAGCCGTGGATGACAGTATTATTGATAGGAAGGTCATCGAGCGGTTGCTCAAGATTTCTTGCTGCAAAGGTGTGTGTTTCAGCTCTGTATGTTCTTGTTTGTGTGTGTGCGTGTGATTTTGTTTTGGTTGGTTGCTGAAGTTACTTCGATTGTCGTTTGCAGTGACTGCTGTGGACAGTGGGAGTAGAGCTCTGCAATATTTGGGCATAGATGGGGAGAGAAGCTCTCTTGGATTTGATGTAAGAACATAAAAAACATTTCTCCAAATTTCTTCCTTTGCTGTTCAGTGTTTGGGTCAACGGTCTAAAAATTGAATCTTTATGTAGTTGATGTTTTCCATAAAACTTGGGTTCTTGAAAAAATTCTGGATTTTGAGTTGGGATCAATCTCTCAATTTTGCTTAACCTCACACTTTAACAGAAGTTGGTGTTAACATATAATTGTCTCTGTAGCAGAATATTTGATTCTGATCTATGAGTATTTGTATGATAATTATTGATGTATCTGTTTCAGGAGTTGAAGGTGAATCTGATAATCACAGACTATTCTATGCCTGGAATGACTGGATATGAACTTCTCAAAAAGATTAAGGTTGGTATTTGATAGCTTTCGAGTGATCATAATTTGCTTCAATTCGAAACTGAGACTCCATTTCAAAACCTTAATTTTGGAGAATGAATTGTGTTTTTATCTGCATCTTTTAGATGATAACATGTTGTTTGTCTTCCTCTTTTGACAGGGCTCGACCAAGTTGAGGCGAATACCGGTGGTGATCATGTCATCCGAGAACATTTTGGCTCGAATTGATAGGTATTTTCTCATTGATTTATGTGCATATAAGACTGGTTCTCTTTTTTTTCTCATAGAAAAGGCCTCCATTCCATATATGAATTATTCGATTATGTTCTAATTCAAGCCTTATTTAAAGAATTGCATTTATAAGATGTGTCATCAACTAGTTTTGATTATGATTATTCATACTTTTAAGAAATTCCAAGTGCTCATTGAACTAGTCTTTGGCAATAGCCTTTTATCCACAGAACTTGGTCGTTGATATTGACTGTTTTTTGCTTGTAAAATCACAATGAAATTCTGATAATGAAACAACTATGCTGAACCCTAACCCTCACGTTTCTTTGCTGGTCGTTTAGGTGCTTGGAAGAAGGTGCTGAGGACTTCCTCATGAAGCCGGTGCAGCTCTCAGATGTTGAGAGGTTGAGGGATTTCATGTTGAGAGGAGGGGAGGAGAGGGAGGTGGGGCGCAAGAGGAAGACGCGTGATGATTCTTGCTCCTCGTCTGTCCTCAGCTGCGACTGTGATCATCCCTTGTCTTCGATATCAGTATCCACAATGGCACACCGTCAGCCTCTCAGGAAGCGCTCGAGGCTTCGCCACTGATTGAGATCGGCTGCTCGACGTTTAGGGCTTGGATGCGCTATCCACCACGTTTTGTGGGCACCTCGTTGCTTCTCTTTAGAGCTTTAGAGGAGCCTGGGATTGTACATGAAAATTGAGACTGGAGAAATTCAAGAAAGATGTTTGAAGGCAACGAGGATGTAGATTTTTTGAATGGTTCGTGCTGCCTCGGATTTCTATTTTTGAACATTAGGTTCGTAGAAATTTAGGAAATGGGGATGGGATAATTTTGTGGTAAATTATTAAATCAGTGTCTGTGTGAGCTGACAATTGACAAATCGAAGCTTCACTTGTTCTTTTTGTATATTTGTCAGAACAGAAATTTTTGTAGATCCTCTCTTTAGAAAAGGAGTGTCTATTTGCAGAAGATAACTATTCCTTTGTCTATTTACCACAAGTAGAAATGGAGTTTGATCTCAATGTTTCCTTGCCGACCCAAAGAAAAGAAAAGAGAGTATAAAAAAAAAGAAAAAAGAAAAGAAAGAAAGAGCAAACCTTAGTGGACTGGGCCGATTTGGAATGGGCTTTGATTTCTTACACGGGCCTTAGTGAACTGGTCTCATTAAAGCCTGGTTGACAATGTTTTTTCCTTTTTTTTTCTAAAAAAATTATTAGTATAAAGATTTATCCGAAAATAAATACTAATTGGGCATTTGGTCTCTCCATCTGAGCCATCTTCGCCAAATTGAATTATTTAAACATTCATGTTAACAATCAAAATTTGTCCAAAGTTTATGTATTTAGACACCAACATTCCTTTTAAATTTTGCAACAAGTATAAGTGTATATAAATTATGGGATTGAACAATTTCATATATCTACAATAAAATCCCACGAATAATTATCGTCAGAAAAAGTTATCATTAATCGTGGACGAATGTATCATTAATCATCATTAACCATATTATTATGCGTGAACATAAATCATCCACAACTCACGGTTTTTTCCATAAATCGGAATCTATAATAATATGTAACTATACAATATGAATTTGAAGAAGTTAAGTAAACACAATTTGAGAGAAATTGAATTTAGAAGTAGTAAAGTAAGCACTACTTGAGAGAAATTGGAGTAGAAGAGAGAAGAAATAATAGGTAAGCAGAGAGAAATCTTGTTAATACAATAGGGTGTAATTTGAGAATGAAAAAAATGAGGTATTTATAAATAAAAATAAGTAGGAAAAAATTGAATTTGAAAGGATGTGATTCAAAGGGCTTGCAGATTGTCCATGAAGGCTCATGACAAGGCCCCGGAAGCCATACATCCACGAAATAGCCTGGTGTACCAGTCATCCACACACCATGACAAGTTTTGGATGGTTTATGTTCCTATGTGTAGCATCTATAAGACGATGATCTTAACTGACAGTGAAAATGTAGATGAGAACTCCCGCATAAAACCTTGTAGTGTAGCATCTACAAAGACAAAGATCTTGAATGTTTATCAAGTGATAACACCAACATAAACCTAAGTCTATTTAGTGATTAAACTGTCTTTGAATTCAAAATTGGATCTCAGGTGGAGAAAGCTATGTCTGAGAGGAAGCCGATCATCTTCACCTGGCATTAGGCGGGCGGGTCAACGGCCATTCTTGTAGCCATTTGGTGCTTTGAGAATTGCATAAGATCCAACCATTCTCAGACAATGCCTCTGTGTAACTTTTGAATCACCTCCAGCCGGAAACCATGTCTTCTCGCATGCTCTGAGGCGCGAGAATTGGTCTTGTTGCTTCTTCCACTTCGTGATGAGGCACGACGCTGTGCCATAGATAACCCTAGCTCCTCTCTCGAACATCCAGCCATGGCTGCAAACCATCCTTGAGCCTCTCAACCCGAGATCACAGTTCCATCTGCAGGACTCCTCTGCAGCATTCGGTTTCCTGCTCTCAGTCATGAGAAACGCGCTGTCCGTGGCGAGCCATGCTGTGTGCAACCTTTATCGGCCTTTCAGGACCTTTATCGGCCTTTCAGGACCTTTATCTTCTGCCTGGGGAACGGGAAGCTCATTGTGGTTGACAACCCGGATGCCGTGCTGCAGCTGCTTTTCTTCTGCCTTTAGCTCAGCCCTGAGGAAGAAAACAGAGTTTCTGCATAAAATGATGAGAGACCGTTTCTTATATGAAAGTGAATTGCCAGAAAGCCTAAATATGCAAGATGTCACCTACCTAGACAGCCTTGTTAATATCCCTTTACATGTTATGTTCATGCCACTACATCTTATGCAGCTGCACTCAATGATCTTGGCCTTGTATGATACTACTACTCATTGCTTCAAAATCACGCACACACAGAATCATAGCTATTGATCTTGATGCTTATGTACCTGATTTTCAGACGGCGCAAGCACGACTGTGCCTTCGTGCTGCAGCCGAGTTGGAGAGGCAGAAGATGGAGAACCACAGGAGAATAGACTCCAACAAAGACACCGTTAGAGAAGCATTACATGAATACAAGACTAGCTGTGAGATTAGGAAGATTGGCTACTATGACTCCTTCAAAATCCAGAAAGACATAACTGATTTCAATGCCAGTGTGAAGAGACAGGAGCTATCCGGGATATGACACGAGATCGTGGAGATGATCAAGCGGTACGAGCTGCCCGATGGGTTTGAGGGCAGAAAGGAATGGATAGAGCGAGGGACCTTGTTCAGGCGGCTTATGGAGCCATTGGACATCGCGAACTACTACACACTTGCCGAACAAGGACACGGGGCCTTACATGGTGAAGGTGAGGCCGAAGAGGTACAAGTTCACGCAGAAGTGCATGGCGAGAGCACGCGGAGAGGATGATGGCTGGAGGGAGTTCAGAGAGAACGTTTTGGGCGGAGGTAGAGGAGCTGATGGCGAAGCCGTATGACCAGGTTAGGGATGAGGTTTTGAGGTTGGAGCAAGATTTGTTTGCATGGGTTAGTGATGGATGGATGGGGACAGATGTTTTCTTGAGCATAGATCTGGTTATTGGACTGCAGCCTTCATTAAAACTTGAAGTCTTGGTTTTTGAAAATTATGGGTGGAGCTAAATGCACCCCAAAATTCCTCAATACCATCTCACATGCTAAGAGAGTTTTGGCACTCTCTTCTCTCTCTCTCTCTCTCTCTCTCTCTCTCTCTAGTTGATAAATATTTGTGTACAAGAACACAGCACAGTACGGATGCCATAAAAGGAGCAGCAAAAATCAAACCTCGGCTCCTTAAAATTGCAGAAAAGGCTAGGACAAAATTACCATCTTAACGAAACTGCAATACAGAGATGATGGACCTCGAACAGCACAAAGCTGAATACTGTCTACCACATAATAGCAGATAAATCACAACATTATGGCTGCTTTCGAGATCTGCGTTTCTGAGTTATATCAGAAACAAACATATTCTGTTCTTCTGTCTTTTGTTTCCATCCCACATATCCATACACTTTGAGAGAGAGAGATGGCACATGCTAATGATGATTAGCATCCGGTATCACATACTAAATAATTCGTTATGAACATTTACTTTACACTGAATTCATATCAAGAACTCTGACCTACACTGTTACTCAAAACAAATATACCTTTGCACTTGAAACTAATGTAATGTAAGATAATCTTCGGATTCCAAAATAGGTGAAAATCCAGCCAAGCAACCGAGTACCATTGAAAATGGATGGTTCCCAGTAATTAAATGGTACCACCATCACTTTTGAAAGAGTACATACATCATTATTGGTCTCTTAGCAGGAATACCTTCAAAAAATGAAAAAGAAGAGATATTGTTCTGTTCAAGACGAGCTAACACAAGAAAAAACATAGATGCAGTTACATGAAGTATTAGGTATACAGTCTCCTCGTTGGGCATATCAGTTTGCATCCTCTCGAAGCCCAATAAAATGCTGCCAAAATGAGAATAATATTAGTTTGCACCAAAACGTATAATAGATTACTGTAAACTTTATCAACAAAATCACGACCTTCTCTGATTCTCCTCACTGACTCAGACTAAAGATTTATTCACTGTATCACGAGGAGAATTGCCAGCATGCCCTTTTCTCCTCCCCCAACAACAATAAAACAAGAAAAGAGTCTGTTGGTGTGAGAGAGAAATATCTATGGAATCCCGACTAGTCACGTTTATGCACAAAACAAAGCTGAATATGCAATAGATGCATGCATATAAATTTATGTGGCATTTAAATGCAGCATACGCTCATCATCCATAATCAAGATATGGTACAATATTAAATGGATCATTTCTAGTCAGTCTCACATGAGCAAACACCACAGTATTTGAATTCCTATTATAGCTGGAAGCCTTCTTTTAATGATTTTTTGTTTTAAAAAAAGGCAAGAAAAAAGTAATTTGCTAAGAATTTCAACAAATGGGTATTTTGGGTGCTGACACCTATTTAAGAGAAGGCTGCCCTTGAGGAGTTCATGGTAGGAAAGCAGACATGGATGTAGTCCATCAGGAAAGCAAGAGAAACCTGAGAGGCTTTACAATTTAACATAATTCAATAAATAATTAACAGTCTGGTTGATTGTTTAACTTGCTGAAAACTAATGCAGAAGAAAAACGGTTTCCTCATGAAAAATTTGTGTAATAAAAACTAAAAAGGATGGGCTTACTCATGAAAAATCTAGTCATGCCCAGAAAACTAAAAGAAACAGCTTACTCAAGAAAAAACTACTAATACAATTTAAAATTAACAATAATTTCCAAACCCTCTAAATGACTAATAGTTCATCTAGAAGAAATCTTCTTAAAATACAGTTTTAGCCATCACATGATAAGTTGTCATTACTGGGAATTTCTCTGCTGTCGTTTTATTATATTAAAGGCCAAATCCACCAACTCAATGGTTGCAAACTAGCCTGTGTAGCATTAAAACAGTAACATTTCAGCAAACAAGTACCATGGTTTTACCACGTAACTTCAGCAAGGAATATATACACAAGCAGCTCTCATACGCATTGTACTAACAAAAGATGGTCGGTTGTTCAGAAATTTCATAACTACAGTGACACTTATTCATCATACATTGAATTCTACATACCAATTCAAATATTGCAGCTCCATAGCATTTTTAGATTCTCTAGAAAAGATAGGACACCATGTTTTCTCGAATGAAATGACTACTGGGAACAAATTCAACTCTAAGAATGCAGTGAAACCAAGTTTTCTCAATTTGACTCTCAATGAGAGCAAAAAAAGAAGAAGATTCCATAAAATTGATAAATCATCAAAACAAAGCATTTGTTTCAGAATGTTTATGCATTTCATCACTATATAACTTTAGCTATTCACATGATAACACATAATATATATATATATAAGCAACTGAAAACATAAGAGTACTAGATCGATTTCTCTGTGCTCCAAAATCAAATTTCTATACCAATATCTAGGACTGCGAAGAACAGTTTTATAGCAAGGACAACGCAATGCACACCAAGAAAAAAGAGAGACCTAACATACAGATCAAGAAACGGGGACTCTTTCTAGGACCTTGTCGTCATGCTACAAGAACGAGTAAGTCGAAAAATCAAGCTCCCTCCATCAACTGTGGCCTCCCCCTCAACAGGGCTCCAGTCATACTGCTTCCTGCAGCCAGGACAACGCCCATCTTCCTCAAGAATTCTCTTGTGACAGAAAAGGCAGAGCCTGAATCCACAGAGACAAGGGATAAAGCTTGAATCTGTGAAATCAAAATCCTCATAGCAAATCGGACATGATGTAGGGACTGGCCCAACATTCTTACAGCCCCAAACAGAACCTACTAGACCCAAATGCCGGTCTGAATTTAATCGAATACAATACTGCTTTGACAAATTGGGTAAACTCTGAGGCCGAAAAGTATCATCAGGTCTCCATGCCTGGCATTTTGCTTGAGATATCTGCACAGATGTCCCGACACTCTCTTGCTTTTCACTTGGATTATCATTCTTGCAGAAAGGCTGTTTTGTCAAACTCAGCTCAGAACAACATACCACAGTATTTCCATGCTTCTCCACAGGTAAACCATATTCTGAGGTGGGATTATGGCCCGGTTGCTTGTCTTCGGTGGCAGCCAAGGCATCAGCCATAGCCTCCCAATCATCCAAGCAGTCATCATCAATAGCATTCCGTTCATCTTCCTCACTCATGATACCCGAAAAGCAACCATTAGTGCTACAGCTACTGCTTCGACCGCTGCTGCTTCGGCTACTGGAAGTGAAATTGGCGCCAGAATCATTGCTGCCTAATACGCTACTGGTGGGGCTGTTCGAGGGCGAGGATTCAAAATCACTAAAATGATGAACGGATAATCCATCTATATATATTCCATCCTCAGGCCTCGGACTTATCTCCAGCTTCTCTATAGGCATGTTCTTGTTTTCCAAGTCCATCAGACCTCCACGTTTACCCCCTTCACCATTCAACTCCTCCTTACACCCACCCTTACTCTTCACTGGAAAGATTTAAAAAAAAAAAAAAACTTACCATTTAGTCATCAAATACTAGTAAGTAATCCAAATGAAAATAACTTTCAAGTAATCATATGAAAGAAAGCAAAAACAAAAACTCTTTACGGAAAGGAGAATAATTCATCCAAATCCAAATGTTGAGAAAGAGCTCTTTCCAATACCTTGAGAAAGCCACTGTTCCCGACGAGCATGAAGCTTGCACTGCTTTAACTTCGCCGACCGATTGGCCTGAATTTCGAATTAAAAAAAAAATCTTATAAGAAAGACCCCGGAAAAGAAAATTGGCAATTTTAAACCACATAAAATTTAAGAGCTAAAAATCCCAAAATATAGAATTGGAAGTGGAAAAATTCTCTCTTTTCCATTCACAAAATATGAAGAACAAAGAAATCAACATAGAAACACATGCAGCTCATAATGCATGCATAATATCATCAAGGAAAAATCAACAGCGGAAAACGAACCCTTTTCTTCTTGGCAAAATCCTTGGGGTTAGATGAGCCGAGGGCAATAGATGCGTTGGGGATCGAATCAGAAATCATAGCTGAATCGACTGGGTCACGAATCGGAAAAACCCTAAATTGATCGTAAACAGGCGCGGACCGAGAAAATTAAAGATACAGAGAGAAGAGTGAGATGATAAAAATTGGATAACGGAACTCAATTAACCCCTTTTTGCACTTCTCTTTTTTTCCGACTGTACGAACAAAAGGCGTGAGCACAACAACTGGCCGCGTATATACAGCCCTCGAAATTACTTTGACACCCTTACGTGTCTCGCGTGGCACGCAAAGATCACCGTAATTACATTAGCCACAAATGAAGGGCAGAATTGGTAATAACGGAATAACCTCAAACTCTTATGTTACACTGTTTTAGGGAAATTGGAAGGTCAATTATGTGAAAATGAATACGATGTGTTACGTTTGTTGGTGTTCCGTTGGATTGTGGGAACATGCAGATTGCAGTGGATTAATTTTTCAATTATTTTTATTTTTTTATTTTTTTATATATATAATGTGAGTCATGAATAGATAACATTAGTACTGGGATTTGAATTCTATTATATTATCACAAAATCTTTAAATATTACTCAAATTATTTGTTCTACTTATAAATTTGAGTTATTTCAGGTAAAATTGGTAAATAGTTTTCTATCTTCTCCTAAATAAGTCAAATTAGAAAGCGATTCTTAAAGAGGGATAAAAAAAGTAGAGTAGAAAACAAAATCGAATCAAAAACTAATAGTAGGTTTGAAATTTTCTGACGTTTTGCATATTTATTCTAAGATCCATTTTAGATAAATGATAAATAATTTTAGATATTTAAAAAATAACTTTTTATTTTGCAACTATGTTATGCTCTATGGGGCTTGTTTGGTAGGTAATATGGGACAATGCATGATAGATTTGGCTATCTTTTATTATACTAACATATCAATATTATGTTTGATAAGAATGTAAAATATAATTCATTGTTTGATAAAATGTATTAGAATTAAATATACTTAATATTGCTGCCATGCAGAATCCCACAAATTAGTATTGATATTTGCGGACTGTTGATTTATAAAAGTCATGTGTTTCGTATCAAATAAGATATTATAATGTCATAGTTATATTATACATATTAATGACCCGTACCATGTCATCATACTCTTGAAACAATTTTCTATAAAGATATTTGATTTCAAAGATTCGTGGATTAATTAAAAAACCCATGTGTAGTTGGTGTATTCAATTGTGGGAAAAGTCAAATAAACCCAGAATGTAAGCGAGCCCAACCCATATTCATAAGTGTAAAGCCCAAATCCCCTCTCTATATATATTCAATTTACCGTAGAAAATTTGATCCCACAATTGGAAATCGGTAACAATGAAATACCCTGTGGATTCAGTGGAAGCGGGGCGATCAAGGAAGAAGGGGGCGTGGGTTCGGGCGTGGCTGGTGGTGGACTCAGCAGGGCAGGCGGAGGTGGTGGAGGCCGGGAAGCACGCCATCATGCAGCGAACGGGTCTCCCCGGCCGAGATCTCCGCATGCTCGACCCTGCTCTCTCCTACCCCTCCACCGTTTTGGGCCGAGAGCGGGCCATCGTCGTCAATTTGGAAAACATCAGGTCCATCATTACCTCTCGAGAGATGATTTTTCAGAATTCCAAAGACCCTTTGCTCACCCCTTTTGTCAACAAGATTCAACAAGTATTTCGACATCGCCAAGCTGTCGTCTTCAGCCAGGTTCCCCATCTCTCTCTCTCTCTCTCTCTCTCTCTCTCTGATTGTTGACTTCAATTTAGTAGAATAAGGGAAGGAGATGATGGTGTACTGTGAATAATAGGGATTTTGCTTAAATTCGAAGTTAAATGTTCCATTCTTTTTTTCTCGCAATTCATTGTGTTCTGTTCTGGTATTGCTTTATTAGTTTCTTTGAAGCTAATTACTTAATTCTGTCGTACACTATCACTATTTTTTCAATTGTATACTCAGCTATCAACTTTTACCAATGAATAGCCAAAGTACAGGAAAACCATGCAAATCTATCCCGAGACAAAACTTGACATGGTTTGACGTGTAAATATATACATGTGCAGAACTTGCCACTTAAGCTCAAGACGACGACATATTGAGGCGAGATGTTTTTCAAAAAAATGAAAATTTGAGCTCGCGTAGCATTAATATTTCTATAAAATTTCTACACATATTTCCATGTCAAATTTGAGACAATCCTATTTGTTTCGATAATAGATTTGCATAGTTTCCTTTAGTTTGGGTACTAATTGGTAAAATGAAAACGGTGTGATAGTTTGGGATATACTCCTGCATTAGTCCTTCTTTAAACATATTAGATGATTGTATATGGTATGGTGAGTTTCTCACTCATTGATGATATGGTGTTGAAGGAATCTGGAGAGGATGGCAACAAACAAGTGTGGACAGATTTTTACAGCTCTAAAGAGACAGAACCAATGGCAGATGGTGATGATCAAATTTATACTGGATGTTTCCAACAAAAGAAAGAAGAGTGGAATGCAGAGCAAACTGGAGAGAATGTGCACACCTTGAAGATTCTCCCATTCGAGTTTGTTGCCCTCGAGGCATGCCTCCAGGCTACTTGCAGTAGCTTGGATGATGAAGTATGAATAGATATCTTGTGCAATTAACACTTACTTTCTATTAATAGTCTAAATTTTGCTAACTAATTTGAGTTGTGTGTACAAATTCATGAACTAGGCAACAAGACTGGAGCAAGAAGCTCATCCAGCATTGGACAAGCTCACTTCCAAGATTAGCACTCTCAATCTAGACCGGGTTCGACATATTAAGAGCCGTTTGGTTGCAATAACCGGGCGCGTGCAGAAGGTTTGAGCTCTGCCGGATTTGAATGCTTTTTCGACTAGCTTGAGTTTGTGAGGTTCTTCTGTTTCCATTGTTTGCTTTAGATGAATTTCGGTGTTTAGAGTGCTTGCTAAGTTCATTCGGGGACACCGAATGCTGCTGCGGCCTCATGTCTGTAACTGATAGGTCTAGGGTTCGAACCCCACCGTTCCCTCATCCCCAAACAAAACACACACACACGCAGACCAGTTAAGTTATAAAATTATAAGGTAACTTTAGCAATTAGAGTGCTTGCTAAATTCATCTGTTGCTTTTGAGAACTTTGGGCTAATAGATATCATTAGACATGAACAAATAGGAAAAGTTTGTTTCTCAGTAGAAATAATCTGTCGAATGTAATTTTTTTTTTCCCAGTACCATGTAACCTTTGAAAATGACTTGAGTAATGTAGGTGAGGGATGAGTTGGAGCATTTGCTCGATGACGATGAAGATATGGCAGAGATGTATTTGACAGAGAAGTTAGAAGAGGAGCAGCAGCTTGAGAATTCTTCTACCAAAGAGCAAAACATGGTAGATGAGGAAGAGGATCGGTATGGCAAAACCAAACCTCTATGTTACTCCATAATTTAATCAAATTTAGACAATTAACATAATATTCTGATAATGTTAGGGCCAATTTCGAGACGAAGATGGGACTTGATGATGCAGATGAGCAGCAAGCTCCGAGTATGCAAAGCTCTAGCATCAAGAGTCTTGATGTGGAGGAGCTCGAGATGATTCTAGAAGCATATTTTGTACAGATTGAAGGCACGCTGAACAAGCTATCCGCTGTAAAGCTTCTTCTCTCAAATATTAAGAATATGAAACATGTAATTTTTAGAAAAGACATTAATTTGGATATGGTTTTTTTGGTAGCTGAGAGAGTACGTAGACGACACAGAAGACTACATAAACATAATGCTGGATGACAAGCAGAACCATCTCCTGCAAATGGGAGTGGTGCTCACTACAGCGACTTTGGTGGTGGGCGCGTTTGTGGCGCTGACTGGGGTGTTTGGCATGAACATTGGCGTGGAGCTGTTCGACCCCGAGAAAGCTGGGATGTCGGACTGGCTCTGGACCGTCGGTGGAGGCACCATGGCCTCCGTTTTTTGTTATGTAGTCGCAGTTGCCTGGTGCAGGTACCAACGCCTCTTGGAATGAAGAGGAGGACAAGAATTATGTAATCTTGCTTGCTTCACCACAAACCAATGTTGATCTGTAGCTTCGTAGTTATGATTATGAGTTGCTTGCTTCACTTTTTGGTGAGATAATAATAGTAGTATGAAATCAACTAAAGATTTTGCCCATGTTTTTAATTCATCTTACGAAATTGATTCTTTTGATTTGAATAAATTATCTTCCCTCCCTTTTGTTAGTAAAGCCCACAAGGAAGATTGGGTCATGAAATTCATAATGGCTTCGGGCCCAAAACGTCGGATTGATACATTGAAATTATCCTGAACCAACAAAAATAATAATTTATGTTTGTAATCAAAGTTTATATATAATGGTATCAATATTATCGTCCCTAAATGGTGAAAAAAGGGGGCGGCTGGGTAGAGGCGTGGATAATAGCGTTGGCTATGCGTCATCGCCGGGCAAACTGCCAGACGCGCGGCGGTAACTACGGCAATTTTTTTTTTTTCTTCAAATTTTGTGTTGAGTGGGAAAGTCACGGGTTTGTCTTGGAGTGGAAGAGTCACGGGTGTGTCTTGAAGAGGGGGTGAAATTCATCTATAAAATGGGACACTTCTCTTCTATAAAAGTCACACAAAATTTTTTCACTTCTTCACTTCTTCACTTCATCATATTTCTTGTTTTATGGATTCAATGTCAGGAAATTTTTTTCCAAACTCAAGTGAGATAACCGATTTTTCTGAGTATTGTCGAAGTGAGGGTAGGGATCCATCAACTTTCAGTGATTTTATGAATCATTGTCCCAGTCAATTTCCGATGGCGACACTGAATACCCCCCTAACCACAGCCTTGCCAGTGATCAACGTTGATGGACTACGACATCGACGAGTTGGTACCATCCCCTTCCGTGCGGATAAAGGAAAAAGAAATAAGGTGGCCCCTAGTGTGCGTGAGGGCGGATCCAAGAAGTATGGGCTAGAAGAGATGAAGGTACTAGCCCGATGCTATATTGATGTATTCGAAGACCCAGTGATCAAAAATGGACAAAGAGCCCGCGTCTTCTAGGAGAAGATTGCGAAAAAATACAACGCGTTGAAACCGATCTGGGCGTTGTAACGCGACTACGACAACATCCGCAAGCATTGGGGCATGGTCCTAATCGAGGTATCCAAATTCGTCGGCTACATCAACAAGTTCACGAACAAGTTGGGAAAGCACTAGCGAACAAGTTCACGTTGCCTTCTACAACGAAGAATTTAAAAAGTTCTAGTATGAGGAGGTGTGGACAATTGTGTCAAAATCACCTCAAATTTCCTACTGGCTCCGAGTCCTCATATGGCTCAAAAAGAACAAAGCACACCGCCTCCGACCAATACTCTACAAACGGAGTGGGCGAATCATTCGATTTGAATGCATCGACGGATGAAAGTATTGGCACACAGGCGCCGACCGTCCTATGGGACAGAAAGCGGCGAAAAGAAAAGGGACAGGGAAGGTAAAAGAAAGCAATAGTGTTGGCCGAGATCCGTCAGTGGATAACATGACTCAAGCGGTGTTGATTAAGGAGTACATGATTGCGACATACAAGGGCACGTCGAACATGAACAAGGTACAGCTGCAAGCCTGCAACAACATAACTTAATTAATTAGGATTTTATTTTGTACCCATTTTATTAAATAATTTTTGTTTTTAAGTAATTTAGGTAAGTATCTTTTTTTAATTAATGTAATTGTAGAAAATTTTATTTAAGTCGTTTTCGCATTTTATAGTAATTAATTTTTCTTTCGTATTAATTAAGTAATTTTTGTTATTTACAAATAATTCAATTTAAATAAATATATGAAATTGAAGAATAATTAAAAATGATGAAATGATTAAAAATAAGTTATGACTGATTTGGGGCTGGATTTTTTAGAGATGAAATATATATAAGTGTTATGGCTTAAAAATGAAATGATGACATGACAACTAAAAAATGAGTTATTGTTGAATTTTTTAGGATTGAGATAACGATGTCCTATCCTATTCATAGAGTAATCAATGTGCAAAGTCATCATCTCTTTTGGTGTTCCAATCTATGGACATGATTAAAATGTCATCTGATTATTTTACATCCAAATAATTGAATAAAGAAACTAAGATGCTAAGCGTTATGCTTAACTATTTTTAGTGTTCAAATTAATTTCCATAATTTCACCTGCAAAACATTGATAGTTGATACCATTCAATAATTTAAAAAATCGCAATTTTAATTGATGAGTCAAAGACATATAGAAACGGAATTAAAGCGGGTAGGCGAATCCATGTGTGATGTCCGCAGCGTGCTTATGATTGAGAGAAATTCAAAGATTACTACAAACTGCAGAACCAAAATATATATATAATACATATTCTGTGGTTATCAGGATCCCAGCATCTAGTAATATTAATGTATAGTTTCAATAATTTATATATTCAATTGTGTCAAATTTAGAGAGAGAGAGAGATAGAGAGATAGAGAGAGAGATTAAAATTTTAAAATGAGTCCAAAGACAAAAACATGATTGTGCACTTGCTTGCATGTGAATCTATAATGGTTTGCATGATGATAATACAAGACTATGAAAATCATCTAAAACTAGTAGGTCCTCTATTATTTGCAAGGAAGGGTTTTCTTTATTTATTTTTTATTTATTTTTTCGCAATATTTCACATTGGCACATGTATCATTTTTATGTATCTAATAATTTGTCATAGTGACGCATTCAAGAAGTATTTATCAAATTATGACCAAATTGCGTTTATATTGATCTTGCCTCTTCTTAGCCCCAATATATATTTATATGTACAGATATATTTAGGACCACATGCATGCATGCTGAGTGTCTGTATCACTGTATGCATGTATGTGTAAGGATAAGAATCCCATGTCCCCAAAAACCCTAATCACTAGATTTTTGTCCCTTCAAATTGCTTCATTTGTTTGGATCAAGACTTTCCATGTTATGTGCCTGCTTGCATGCAACGTTAATGCACATGCCCATTCTTCAAATCTTGGACTCGTGTCCACATCCACATGTGTCTTGTAACTATATTGCCTCCCATTGTATATACTTACATATCAAGATAAGTTCTAGGTTTATTTGCCTAAAATATACCAACTTTATTTCGATATCGGCTTTGCACTCAGAAATTGAAACCAACAATACCAATCTCTAGCTGTCACGTCGTCATTTTATTTAAACAAAGTGTGAACATTATAAAAATGTAAACTTTGTGTTACTTATTTCGTGTTTAGAAGGTCATACGCAAAATTAGAATTTACTCAAAATTTATATTTTTTTTATGTTAATTAGTCCTTGGTATCATGTATTATGTGGTATATAATATATGGTTACATCATTTGACATACAGGTTCATGATTGA
Source organism: Monilaria moniliformis (assembly GCA_034509125.1). Taxonomy (NCBI): domain Eukaryota; kingdom Viridiplantae; phylum Streptophyta; class Magnoliopsida; order Caryophyllales; family Aizoaceae; genus Monilaria; species Monilaria moniliformis. The sequence continues at coordinate 20,347 of JAYDZE010496441.1, forward strand.
TATCCAAATATTGCACAAGTGAAATATATCTAATCAAGCTCTAAGTTGTAGTTCTTGATTTTGAAGCGTCTTTCCTTTATGAGGAATTATATGAATGAACATCAGAAACACTAACATACAGCAAATAGGGTAAATTCATGATACTCTAAATTGCGAAAGTCATAATCAAGAAAACTCAGAATTTTGAACTATTAAATCATATATATTATTTTACAAGCTTTGCAAGTGAGAGAACATATATTTCTTAAATGAAGATGACAAACACACGAGCATAGACTTGTTTTCTCTTAAAATGGATAAATTGTCCGTTGAATATAATATCCCACTTTTAGCTTATCGGGCACTGGTTTCGTAAGGAAGTGAGTGAATTTGCCGCTAGAAATAAAAATAATAATGATTAAATTTCACCATAACTCCCCAAATATCATTTTAATAATCATATTTAAACAAAACCATTTAGTTTCTCCAATTAAAGATGAAAATGTTCTCACACGATAAAACAATAAATTCTATCAAGACCCTTAGAATTAAGTTAAAATTAGCGATAAATATATATAAATTGTACATATATAATTGGACTTTTTAGGTATTTTACATTTAAAATCACTTTATAAATATTAATTAATTTACAATAAATTAACATATTTCATATTTACCCTTCTAAAATAATTTAGGAAAAAGATTATCTTTTTTCATTGGATATCTACATATTTATCTTTAAATCAAATTAGAAAATTATGTGAATTTATCATATGTAAATGGATAGAGCTGGATAACATGTTGGCCTATACGTTATCTTTGTGGCTCTATTTGGAGGATCTATCAAATCAATTTTTCAATCATATCTTTAAAAATATAATAGGAGCAATTTAGTAAAAAAATATAATTAGTAATAAAACTAATTTAAATAAAATCGATTCGATTCAATATAAAATTTAAGGGTATTATGTATGTATTATTTATGTACATTTATCTTTTCCCTTAAGTTAATTAATGAAGATATATATATGTCAGGTTTCATCCCGAAAAAAGAAAAATCAAATAATCAAGTCAAAAAATAGCATGTTTGTTTGGCACATATTTTATCCTAAAAAAATAATTTGTTTTAATTTTTTTAAATTTATGTGTTTGGTTGATTTTTATCTAACAATAAAAGTAATAAAAAATCCTAAAAACAAAGAAAGTAGTACAATTTCTCAAGATTCTTATTCCATAGATTTTCTTAGATATCCTTTATCCTTATTTCGGGATTCTTAGCATTTACGTATTCAATGTTATTTTTATTTATTGTATTAAAATACAAACTATTATTATTATGATTATTTATCATTATTGCTCTATTATTATTCTTATTGTTTTGTATTATTCTTATTATTATTGCTATAATTATTATTATCATCATCATGATTATTATTGTTCTTCTTCTTATTGTTGTTGTTGTTATTATTATCCTATTAAATTTTGTTGATATATATTTTTGAACACAGAATAAGTAATTATCTGTCAAGAATTATATATATAATAATCATATTTTCAAGAATCATATTCTCTAACAATATTACTTTCATGTCAAACAAAGGCAAGCTCAAGTTAAGTTGGTCTTTCTCTCTCTGAAGTATACAAAACATACCCAATGATGCATATCTCCTATTTTATATCTTCTGGATTGAAAACATCCCACATATATATTTATTCATTCTCCTTTTCAAACGCGAGAGAGAGAGAGAGAGAGAGAGAGAGAGTTTGAGTAGTGGGTTATTTTAGCAGTGGATGATGGTTTGAGTAGATCTGGAAATGGGAAACACAAAATGGAAATGATGAATTGCATAGCATGTATCATTTCCCATGAAAGCTGCCCTCTTTAATTTGTTGGATTTGTTTCACGCGTTTCTATCCATCATCGACCCAACGAACCTCTACATGGTGACGACCACAGATATATAAATAAATCAAATAAAGTTTCACATTCAAAATGCGTGATCCAAAACCTCACCGTTATCATACATATAAATTTACTATCAAATGTAGGTTTATATATGGACATATATATATGTATCTAATGAATCTTGAGATGTCACACGATTCAACATAAATTTTTATATATAGTTACTTAATTCTGTAAGAATCTTGAAATTTCGCAATTAATATTGATGATTCTGGATCTGTAAAATTAGGGTGTGATAATCAAATTAGGCCATACAAAAAGCGAGGATGAGAGAGAGAGAGAGAGTTCATCTGAATGGCCTATATGTCTGTTCGATGGAAAGGATTGTGTTTACTACCAAAATTCAATAATGTTTACTCATATATTAAGCAGAGAAATACCTAATACATATATCCCATGTGATATAAGTACTCCGTTTTTTCGACTCTAGCAGCTAAGAATTAAATGACTTATTCATTGCATAGTTATGACACACTTTTTGTTACAGCTAGAGCAGTTCATTGTCTTAATTACTCTAACAAATTTGATATATTTATCCTACTAATTTTGGTATACAGTTTAGTTTACAATGGAATGCATAACAAAAAATTATAGTAAAAATACAATTGATATTGGACAAAAACGATTTGTATTTTTAACAAGTGTACACATATTTGTGTGTGCGTCTATTTTTTCTCAATTCCTCTAAATTTAAATTAATTATAAATTTGAAGAACAGTTCTCCCTAAAGATTTAGGTATTGTTCATTATATATATTGTCTTATTTATGTTTCAACTAGCTAGTAGGTGGTATTTGAGCTTATCTATTTCAAAACAGTGTTGTATCATGTATGTAATTCAAAGTAGGGATTGAACCACATGACTGTGTAATTAATAACCTATCGACCATGATTGCTATTAATTGTCTTACTTAATGCCTAAACCATCCTAGTTTATATGACATTTATCATACTCAATCAACGCCTTTCCTTAAATAGTTCCTTAATTCCATATTTAATTCCTAAAATTAGGACCACTCTATATATCTTGTTACTATCTCAAGTTTACGTTTTTCAGGACCACTTTAAACAAATGGAGAATCCTACCAGCATAGACAAATTAAATCTGTCATGTGAACCAAAAAACAATTCAATAAAAAGTAGATTTATGCATTAGTGTCAAACTGTCCCATAGATCATAACTAAGACCTAATATGAGCCATATGGTCCGAAAATAGTTGGTCCAGATTTAATTTCACGGATATCATTACAACCTTATAACGATATCATTACAATATTATAACAGTATCATTACAACCTTTAAACAATATCATCACAAGGGTAATATTTCTATCTAACACAAAAGTGCACGTTAGTTTTGGAATGTCCAAGATTTACGGCATAAAATCTTGAACACGATCCTAATCATTTACATGCTTCATCTTCCATTTTTCAAAACGGTTAACACATTCTATACTTCATTCCACCTTCCTTTCGTCTTCTTCCTTCAAAATCCTAGTTTTTGCAGACATTTTTAATACAAAATACGTTGCATCATGATATAGTTTGAATGTGGCCTTTATATTGTTTATGATGATATTGTCTAAACCAAATGATGATATTGAACTACTTGTATGATGATATTTGCATGAGTTATTGTATTATCATAATGCCAATAACATATCATTAAAATAGCAAATCGTTTATCATTATATGTCAGATAAAAATATTTTTATAAGACGAACCACGTATCAACTACATTCACGTGTAATATATTCGACACAATATCATTACATAGTTGCATGAATATCATTATATTTGAGGTAAACATGTCATCATACGACAAATCTCGATTTAACGAGATACATGTGCCATTTATTCAACACACTATAATATGATATAAAATGCAAACATAAATCTGTCGAAAATAATAATTATATAGATATATGATTATCAATCCCATAGTCCCTTAAAAATCGTCTACTGCCATAACCGAATTAGAATATATAAAAAATAATTACCATAATCATAACTTACCTTACTGATCGCCACTTCCTATAACTAATTTTAGAAGCTAGTTACAATTAAACCCTTATATATTTATAAACGCTTACTATATATATATTTAAAATCTGCCACATGTCAATCAAATCACCACTGGATATATACAATATATGGATATGATTTAATCTTAGTTCTATGATAAGATTTAGTTCCAATCTGATTGCAATTTTATATATATATATATATATATATATATATATATATATATATATTACAAAAGAAAATGTAGATAGTATTTTCAACTTCTGCAAGAATATTGTGGTTGTAAAATTAAATTTATGTATAAGAAATTAAATATCCATGTACCCCGTATTTAACTTGGTCGGAAAGATTATGGAATGTAAAATGAATCTTTCACATAGACAATTTAATTACTTAGTTCTCTAATATGTTCTTTATAATTATTTATGACATCTTGAAAAGGTTATTGAATTCAAATAAGAAATTTTATTGCTAAAGTCAACTTAAATAAAAAATACTACATAATAGAATACGGTCAAGATTAACTACCTTGTAACATCCAAAAAATGTAATGAAGTCTAATTATTACTAGTATCGGTTATATTAATTACAAACCTACCCAATAAAGATATGAGATTACGACCCATACAGACATAATCACACAACACATTTTTTCATTTTTCTCACAAAAATGAATCTAGAGTGAATCGTTCAACGAGTAGAAATTAATTAGTCTGCAATGATGTTGTCTCAATATTCGAACCTATTGTTGCCCTCCATGTCACGGAGTAAATATTGACAAAGAAAATATAATTAAAGTCTTTCTACAATATAATTACACCTAAAGTTCACATGCATAATGCGTAGCTTTATGTCACGCTAGTAGCCACTCTCACCAATATTTTTGTTAGTGCATTTAATTATGTAACTATCACCTATATATATGCGTGTGTGTGAGATAATGTTACACTATTGTTACTTATATTAGTGTAGACTATTGACTTATCTATTTAAGAACATTCAAATGGTAAAAAAAAAAATGTTAATAGTGAAATCTAGGGTTATATCCCACCATCCCTCTTTTATGAGTCAAATGAATAAATAAATTACTAACTATTTATTTTGAAGATAAAGTGAAATTAATAAAAAGTGCATATAGACTATTATACCACTTAATAAAATGGAAAACTATCCACACTATTCGCATGCATATGGGATTGAACTCAAAACTTTTCGTTAAATAGAGGTGGCTCAACTTTGTCTATTGAATTATGCCTCATTGAGAGTCGAATATGATATAGAGTAATTAGACAAGCTTTAACGATTTATGCCACGGATATAATAACAATATTTTTACTAACAAGTTGAGGGAAAAAAACATATGTTTGTCCATACAAGTTTAATTAAGTCATTAAACAAGAAAACATTCCACACAGGAATGTCCAGCTCATTTTCATTTCTTAATCCCCCAATTATCGCGTAAAATAATAACCCTCCATAATTAGTGCCTAATTAAATTAATTGACATGCATTAAAAGCGAGCGAAAAGCTTATGGGCATTGGCGGGGAGACCAGCCTAATACGACAACGTACCACCACTTTATCCAAACCCACGACGCCGTTTCGCTCTCCTTCTTCCTAATCCCATCCCACTATATAACCATACAGTCAAACACCACAAACTAGGAAAAAAACTCCCCTCCAAATCCAACCACCGTGATGCTGCCGGAGGCCCCGACGGCGCCACCATTTCCATCCTAGTCATCATTAACACTCTCCTGCTTAGACGACAATGTCGGGGTCCAGCAAGCAGGCGCAGGCACGTGACCTGAAGCACCGCGTGCTGACGTGTCTCCATAAGCTCTCGGACAGGGACACCCACGCCGCCGCCGCGTCGGAGCTGGAGTCCATCGCCCGGAGCCTCCCCGGCGACGCACTCCCCTCCTTCATCTCCTCCATCTCCGCCACCGACTCCTCCGACAAGTCCCCCGTCCGCCGCCACTGCATCCGCCTCGTGGCCGTCCTCGCCGGCCACCACGGCGATGCCCTCTCTCCGCACCTCTCCAAAATCCTCTCCGCCGTCTCCCGCCGCCTTCGCGACCCGGACTCCTCCGTCCGCGCCGCCTGCATCGCTGCCTCCCTCTCCGTGGCGTCGCACCTCACCTCCCCGCCCTTCAACTCCTTCGCCAAACCCTTCCTCGAGTCCCTCTTCGTGGAGCAGGAGGTCAACGCCCAAAACGGCGCCGCATTGTGCCTCGCCGCGGTGATCGAGGGCTCCGCCAACCCCGACGTCGGCAGCCTGCGCAAGCTGCTGCCGCGGCTCGAGAAGCTCGCCAAATGCGAGAGCTTCAAGGCTAAAGGCGCGATCTTGGCGCTCGTGGGGAGCCTTGTTGAGGTTGAGGGAGTGCTGAGCGGCGGGGGGAGGAACGCGGTGAGGAATCTGATCGCGTGTCTGGTGGAGTTCTTGAGCAGCGAGGACTGGGCGACCAGGAAGGCCGCCGCGGAGGCGTTGATGAAGATGGCAGCGGTGGAGAGAGATACGCTCTCGGAATATAAAGCTTCTTGTTTGAAGACTTTTGAAGCTAAGCGATTCGACAAGGTTTACATTATGTCAGATGGATAAAGATCAGAGTTGATTTGTTTAGTTTCTGTATTTGGAAATTTTGATTTTTCTTATAATGTGTTATTGATCAGGTGAAGGCTGCGAGGGAGAGTATGAATCTGATGGTGGAAGCTTGGAAGGAGATTCCTGATCCGATGGATGAGGTTTCATCTAAAGGTATGATGTTTTGCACAAAAAAAAAAAAAGAAAAAAAAAAGGTATGATGTTTTGCAATGTTTTTTATTTCTTTAAATATTGATATTTTCTGCCAGTTTGTCAGAATTCTTGATCGAAGCGATATTTCTTGACAATATATATATATATACATATATCTTTAAAATAACATAACTTGATTCAATAAATGAAAGACTTGATTTTTGATCCAACAAGTTCCACTTTCTTTCTGGTTTCCTATTGCCCTCATTGTATTACATGATTTTTTCGCGGATCAATATCAACTTATAGCCTGAACTTTAGCGTTTTCTTACTTGATTCCGCGGTATACAGAAAGTGGTCCTGGCTCGAAAACTGGCATTAGCCAACCATCTTCACAAGGAAAGAAAATTAGCACGCATGGCTCTCCTGCTTCGGCAGCAAGGAAAAGAACTTCTCTCGGTAGCAATGGGAACAGAACTAGTCCTCCAATGTTCCGAAAATTAGATAGCAAGAAGCCCTCCAACACAAAAGTAGACGTTGCTGCTGCTGCTCCAACTAGCTCTTCTGCCACGTTGGTTTCTGGAGATAAGCGTGGGGTTGGGATGGGTGGAGAGGAGGGGAGACGGTTTGAGAACCCGGAAATCAGAAGGGCTCTGTTCAGTGAGAGCTACGAGAAGCAGAATCATGGTGTTGTAGTTAGTAATGAAACCGGAGATATGTATAGGAATCAGGGAGACCGTGAAGACCTATCTCTGATCAGGAAGCAGCTTGTTCAGATTGAAAATCAGCAGTCAAATTTGTTGGAAATTCTTCAGGTACTTATATTTCTCTGCTAAATGCACAACATTTCTTATAGCTATGATGTACTGATTTTTTTTTATCATTGTTCTGTAATCCAGAGATTTATTGGGAGCTCACAGAGAGGCATTCATTCACTGGAGGAACGTGTGCACGGTTTAGAGCTCGTGCTGGATGAGATCTCGTTTGATTTGGCCGTCTCCACTGGAAACATGTCAACAAATGGAGCTTCGTGCTGCTCGCTGCCAGGTGCAGATTTCCTCAACTTGAAGCTGCGCAGAAAGACACAAGCTCAGGCTCAAGCTTCAGCTTCTTCCCAGTTGCCCGCCTCTTGTGGAACCCCTCCATCAATTGCAGCAGCTGGCAGCATTCTCGGCAAGAACAAAGATGGTGGCGGAGGTTTTCTGTTGCAGAACCGGAGGCGTCCCCTCCGTGGTGGCCGTGGGGTTATTGTGATGAACCCACTGGCTGAAATCCCTCTTCAACAAGTTTCAATGAAGGGTCATGCTTGATTGAGGAGGATTTTCAGACATCTTTCTTCGTTACCAACTATACTATGTCAGAAAAGTTGCACAACCTTAATATAGTGGTGGCCTAGAGTTTTGAGCTCTGTTTGTCTCCTCATTATCAACTTGTTGAGAGAAGAGATGAAGGAAAGACCGATGCGCCGCCTTTTGGCCAGAGTTGCTCCGGCAGCCCCAAAAGTTGTAGAGTGGATGCATTTTGTAATCCGTTTTCATATGTAGTGATAATATCTGTCTTGAGTTAGGAAGATGGCTATCATCATTTGCAAGTGCATGTACTGTGAAATGAGATTCAACTTTTCTAATGTGACTCGATGACAAACATATCTTTTCATCCAGATAATATGAAATTATAGTTTGAGCAACTCAACATAAAATTAAGTGCAAAAAACAAAGAGATACGATTTTACAATATTCAACTACAGATTCTTGGGAAGCCGGATTATATATCTTATGTCATTGTCTGAAAATGCAACTTGCTACTGTAAGATTACAAGTGATTGTCATCATCTCTCTTCCATGGTGTTGGATAATAGTATAATGCACACCGATAACATGAAACACCCCGTCAATGCCACCACTTCTTCTCAGACAAGGATATAAGCTGCCAAATTGATATACAAGTAATAAGCATGTGGCAAGATTGATCAACCGCAACATTTAGAAGATGTTTAAAGTTTGATACAAGAAACATTCACATTCTGATATAAGAGAGTTAGAATATGATATTTAGTGATATGAACCTTGCATTTTTCAACTTACTTATATAGGTCAAGGCTACTTACCTAATATTTCTTCTCGCATTTCTTGAAAATTACTATCTTTACTTTCTCAGGCTAGAGTGCAATGTCTTGAATATTTTCAGCCATCATTTTTTGCTACACATATTTCATCTTAACCAAAAACTCAAGGACTTGTGTCTAGCTTATACGCTTGAAGCTTTGAGCAATTGCTTGAAGTGATTAGTCTTCATGAGCAAACTTGATTGTTGAAAAAGACTCAGCGACACAGATTTAAAGAAGTTAACCAATATGAAAAGGTGATAACTAGTCAAGGTTAAATTCTCAAATCTAAATAAGTGAAAAACTTCCAGGAATATTTTGTGAGAAAAGCTACTCGTTGCATGCACATCCAGAGACAACTTAAAAGATGTGATACCTTACCAATTACTGCTCCCTATCCCATTCATTAACAACCAAAGAGGAGGTTGAGATTAACTTAGTGAATATAATGACAAAAGATCTGCATTTTACTTCAATTAAGCGCTTTGTTATTAAGATGTTTTCAGGGCATAACAGACCATATCTGCACTAGTTATATTTGACTTGAGTCAACAAGTTACCAGAAGGAACTCATTTTTCTGTTTTCTTTAGATTTACAACCATTACTACTTAAACAAATCGAGAAATCCATTATTGGTACATCCTATGTAGGGTTGAATAGAACTGATTGACAGTAGCAACATTGGTGCAAAAAAGGTACTTGAACTTCAAAACGAAGGAATAGATTGGATTTTGGCGTGACAAATTGTTAAAAAAACCCCATCACAAACAGAGGACCTTGATATACTACATGAAATATTTCAAAATAGCAGGCTCCACTATATAAAAGAGTTCTAGTTATTGAAACCATCTATAAAAGGTAATTAAATGCAAACAAAATAGATTTAGGTTTATGAAAGTAGTGAAACAGCACTCATCAGAAAAAGAAGAGAACTAGGCAAAACACAAAGGAACTGAATGCTTCAAAGCAAAATATATATCCCCATGAACAGGCAAGTGGATGCACAAACAGGAAATGAGGAACATTCACACGTAGCTAAGAGGTTTTCATTCACTAACCTGACGAGCAACTTGTGCCAATCGCCTACTGTCTCGGGATGACTCTGACAACAAGCTAGCCTTGGATGACTGCTGGTTCTTACGAGCACTTTTATTATCTTCATTTCTCTTTTCCATCTCAGGTGACACCGTCATTTCAGATTCGCTCGGAGCTCCTCTCTTGCGTTTCCTTTGAAATGTGTATTTGATGATTCTTTCCCTTACAGGTGGGCTAGGAAGTCCTCTAGTTGTGTCAGATAAAGTCCGGTCCAAACTGTTTGATGGCATATCATCATTTTCGACATCCCCTTTACAAACAGGAGGCAAAAATCTTTCTTCAAATCCAGTTTCCTCCCCTAACGGCACCATCTTTTCCTTCAACCCTTCACATCCCTGGTCAATCCATTTTTTTTCAACTTCATCTGTGCACAGTATTGGAGTTACAGTTGAAGGACTCTTACTGGAGTGAGCATCATCTTTGACTGTAACAAGAATATGTCTTGATGAAACTTCTGGCAACCAATCAGGTTTCTGGAGAGGATCACTTAACTTCTTAGTCAAACATGTTACAGTTTCTCTTTGTTTAGTAGCTCTCTTTCTTTTCTGACGAAAAGGTTGGAAACTAACATCCGCCAACAATTTGTTCTCAAGTTCACTCCGAGTTCTAGCCCCAAATGATGGTGCTTTGCTGGTGTATCCACCTTTTTCCCATTCTTCGCTGCTGCTCTTGTCCTTTGGGCTATCAGTTTCCCCAGGAAGACACAAATCCTTGTCCAACAGATTCCTCTCACACGCACGGATTCTCTGCGTACAGCCATTTCTATATAGCCCGGGCTCTTTATAGTTGTCTCTTAATGCTATGGAAGGCAAATCCCGATTCCTAATATGTGATCTGCACATGCAATCTTTCTTGCTATAACAACAATCGGAACATTCATTTTGCTGCCTTGGTTTCGACATTGTGATTTCAGAAGCTATGGCAGATTCATATCGATTGTTTGGATGATGAAATTTACTAGATTCATATGAGTAGATTGTATTAGGCACCTCCAAAGAACAATCATTCACAGGCTCATTTACATTCTGCAAACTGCTTTTCTTTAACCTTTCCAACTCAGCCTGTACCTCTCCCAATTCTTCCCTGAGATCTCTGACGATATCTTCAGCTTCCTGAAGTTGAGCTTCCAGTTCTTCAATCTTCTTCTGCTGATTCAGCGCAGCAGCCTCCACCTCACTAGTCTGAAAAAAGTGATTAGAAAAATGAGTAAAAAGATTGTAATTTTGTGCAGGAATTTGGCTGCACATTTCTTGTTTGCGTGTATTATGTAATTAGGGGCTAGGTGACACTTGATAGAAAAATAGGAGCACACTAGATGGAATAGCACCAAAACAAGAAACTAACAGAAAATGCAAAAAGTTAAGTTATGTCACAAGAGAAAATTGTGTTAGTATTTCTCTAGCCACATGAAATCAAGCATCATAATGCCAAATTAAATCCATATAGTTAAGCTGAAAACAAATAGGTAACCCAAACATTAATACATTTGGAAATTGACACTCAATTCGAGAACACCTCTGAAACATCTTGCAAAGAAAACATTTGAGCCACTGAGGTGACGAATCAAGAAAGAAAAAGAAGAAAATTTTAAGAAACACAAGTAACGACCAACTGAAGCTTACTAGAAAATTATGTGAAGGCAAAAGAATAGGTAAACATCACAAATCAATCCACGAAAAAGTTATGGATGATCAAGCATCTCCAATCAGAAAATCGTTTCAAGAAACAGAACAGTCACACTCTAAATGAACATGGTCTCTTTTTAACCAATGCACATGTCTCCAAAACACATCAAAAGCATAGAAATCCACTAAAAATCGAAAACTTCAAATCAGATAGTTCACCCTAGCATCCATCATTTTCTTGAGGTGCAACAGCATCCGCAGCGCCTCCTCTTTTGCCACCTTCAGCTCGTGCTGATACTGCACGGCCCTCCTCTCAGATGACATAACCCGAGCTGCTGCCTCCTTCGATATGTTCAATATTATATCAGCATACGCCTTCTGCAATCCTATCACTTTCTGCACAAAGTTACCAACCAAAGAAGACAACTTTAATTTCAAAAGAAAAAGAATGCTCATTTAAACATATATAACCCAAAGATACAATAAACCGTTACAAGATACCTAGAGAAATTCATCAAAACTTAACCCCAAAATTTAGATTAGTATCAAATCCAAGTAAAGGAAAAAAGACACAAACTCAATCACTTCTAGTGATAAATCAAGAATAACTTGTTCAAGCCGTGAAATAAAAACAAAAAAAGGATAATAAAAACACCATTGCATTTCCTAAGAGAACTAGGAAATGGAGGAAAATTAGAAACCAACAAACGAAAACGAAAACGAAAAATACACCGAAATCGCCAAAAGCAAAAGCATGAAGATCAAGAAAACAAGCAAACCCCAAAAGGATCGAAGTTCAAAGCAATCAACAAACAAATGCAGGAGTAAAGAAAGAAACGGTTAACGGAATCAATTCGGTAGTTGGTGCGGCTGTTGAAAAACAAAACAGTAGTTGCGCCGCCGCGGAGACGGCGGCGTTCGAGCCAGAATCAGCGGCAGAGATTACCTCTTTGGCGTCCATTTCTCTCCGATTCCTCAAAAGGATTCGGAAAAAAAAGAAGAAGTAATAATTCGTTTTTCCTGAGGTTTTTCGGTCCGAAGAGACTCTCTAGTCTCTAGAATAAAACGTTTTCTCAGCAGAGCTGTCTGTTATGAACTGCATCTTCCGCTCAATGCGAAATCTCCAGGTTACCCCTAAGGAATCCACTTAATACGGGAACGCCCAATGCGCTGGGCGGTTTCAGTTTTGGGGTCTATGGGCGCGCAGCAGCCGAGTGGGTCACCGGTGGAACTGGCACGTGGGGTGGCTTTTTGGAGGGAAAAGAAAAGAAAATAAGAAAATGGATTTTTATGAGTAATTTTTTTTATCCTATTTATACAAGCTAAATATTATGTGAAGTAAGTGGAATGGAGTCTAGTTGAATTTGATGTCTAACTTAGATATTAAAATAATACTATAAAATAAAAATGCAGTTTTGCAAAGTAGGTAGTTTGTGGTTTAATATTTTCATATAAAATTATACTAGTTGGCAATACTAGATTGGTCAATTGTTACGAAAATTATAAGAAATAAAATATATCCTCGGAAAAATAATAATTTTATAAACATCAACATCCCTCGAAACAAACCCCACACCAAAAATTAATAAATCAAAACAAAATTTGCATGGAATTCTTCCAATTTTCTTCCATAACTGAAATCAAACACTAGCTAGGCGCTGTAACGGCTCTTGGACTCCCTCTATTTCCCGCCGCCAATCGGCGTCTCCTCCTCCACGCGCCACCGAGATCAGACCATCGCCTCCCCTCCCGACACTAAAATCGTAGCAGCTGCCGCTGCTGATTCCCGGCACAAATACGATGGAAGGCAACCCTCTTCATGTCCTTGATTTTCAGAGTTGTTTTGGGATAAGTTTCCCAAAACTTGTCATTCATCAGATCTGTCATTTCATTCTATAACTAAGGTGAATTGGAATCTCCAAATGCAAGCAATCAGGAAGACTTAGAAAACCAAAGAATCAATCCCATCATGACCCTGTACTTGATCTCTGCAAAACTGAATTAGGAAACCCATTCTTGCTAATCCCTTTCCTAATGTGGTTGCAACTCCACCAAGTCTAATTTTTGTTAAATCTTTATATCTTCTCACAGTCTGCTACAAAACATATTATTTTGTTGGGCAAATTGCCGGAAAAACAATCAAGTTTGGTCAATCCCGCAAGTTTCAAAATCAGCCGATTATATCATAACTTTAACAATTTTCGCAATTGTCCCATGACAAAA
>JAYDZE010496442.1:0-15699 GCA_034509125.1 Monilaria moniliformis
TAAAGGCATTTTCATGGCGACCATTGACAATGGGATCGATGAACCCAAGGTTGCATTGGCCGTCTGCGGGAAAAAAAATGATACTCCGGTCGAGAAGCATCTATGGCTAATCGACAGACAATGCTCGAGGCACATGACAAGATGTAAAGTGTATCTTTCAAAATACGTGGAAAGAGAACGAGGAGGTGCAATTTAGTGATAACTCGGTAGGAATCATCAAAGGTTTCGGTACCTTGTCGATCGGTACCTCTAATATTCTGAATATCAATCATATTTCTGGTCTTAAGCACAATTTACTATCTGTGAGCCAATCTAATGCAATGGTTTCAATGTTAAGTTTAAAGAATGTGGCTTTACAGTAAAAGACAAGTCAAAGAAAGCTGTGCTGAGAGAAACAATGAGAGACAACATTTATGCAATTCAGTGGGAAGAATGTCCACAAAATACATGTTTAGCCTCAATATCCTCTCATGAAGTCAATTGGCCTTGATACCAAAGGCTGAGTCATTTGAACTTCAAGAACATCAACAAACTGACAAAACGTTCACTGGTCAGCGGATTGCCAAGTGTAGGTCTCCACAAAGATAAAGAGTATGGACCTTGCCAAAAGGAAAGACAAAATCGAGTGTTCTGAGGAGCAAATCTGCACCGTCTACTGATCGAGTCTTACAACTGCTGCACATGAATTTGTTTAGACCAGTTACTCTAGTAAATTTTAATGGTAGAAAATACACTCTCATAGTCGTAGCTAGTTTTTTTAGATTTACCTGGATTATATTCATGTGTTAAGATAACGAAATACTGAAGAATTTGTCGATACTGCTGGCAAAGATCTGTAATGAGAAGCAGACATAACATCATTAGTATTCGGTCGAACTAAGAAACTGAATTTCTAAATTCAGCTATCCTAAAATATTGCGAAAAAAATATGATATCTTTTCTGTTCTAGATTTGAAGTGATTTAACCTGCTAAGTGCATCGATATCATAGAAATTGTGTTTATACTAATCAACACGATCAAGAACTTTCTCAACCTTGCACATATTAGCTCGTTTAAGCTTAACAACTATAGTTTATTGCACAATCTTCATGAAATAAACTTACTTCATTCGAATATTTTTACGAGTCAAGCTCTATATTTATAAGAACCTCAAGGTGTCTAGATTAACTGAAAACAAATGTGCTTGAAGATTTCAAATGGTTATTGAGTTATATGAATATTTTTTCGGCCTACCAAATATTGACGGTTCCTAGCAAAATTATTTTAACAATTTTTAAATATAGCGAACAAATTTCTAAAATCATCAGAATATTCAGAGGGCTTGCAGACTCATCAATGAAATTTAAAAATTGTTAAAACATGATTTCCATCCTCCTAAGCATGCTAAACAATTCTAAATATGGAGCTGAAAAACGAGACATTTTGTTCAAAATATTCTAACACATACTCCGATTTCAATACAAATTAATTGAGGCAATTCAACACAAATCCTTCAAATTCTAATCTAGTTTTTGGACAACCTTAGTTCATGCCAATGTTCAATTTTTTTCCCAAATTTAATTATCAAAATTTTCGACCAGTTTCTCTTGAATTCATGCTTCAATTCCTCTCCCAATACTAATTTCCTAACCATTTTCAAAATCAACGTATACGAGTTCAATGAATTCCAATAAATTTGCGTTAGGAATTATTTTTTGACTTAGATTACATATACACAATCAAATTAATCAAATAAAACCACAACTCATAGGCCTAGTAACTGCAAATTTTCGACTATCATCAATTCTCTTTCAAGATTTCATTTTTATTTCATCATTTATGCTTAAATTATGCCCAAACACGTAAATTAGTATTTATTCAAGGCCAGTTACATAGATAAAAACAAATTTTATCAAGTTCAATAGAGGGTTGTGTTTAGTTTCTAACCCAACTCAACCTAGGGTTCGATTAATTACTTTCAATTCTATCCTCAAATTCGTGTCTATGAGGTGAAATAAGCAAGATAACTTGAATTCTTATCTTGTTTTTGCAATAATTGGACTTGAGTATTGGAAGACTCAAACTTTAAATCTTACTTTAACGGAGGATAAAATGAGGTAAGGGGAAAAGTAGAGGATCGTGTAGGTGAGGGGCAGAGGCGGCGGTTAGCATCAGATAGTAGAGGCAGCACCGCGGTGGTTCACAATGGAGAAGAGAAAACCAAGAAAGATGATGGTTGTTTGCTAATTATGTGTGTTTGAGCATATAGGATGAGAGAGGGAGAATGAGTTCTTAGGTTAATTATATTATCGGGTTGACTTTTCTTCTCATCTTTTGTAGAGTATATACACATATACATATGAGTTGCAAGTCGGTTTACTAATCGACAATAGTAAACAAGGTTTTCCTAACTTATTTTAAGTAGTTTAGTAATGATGAGGAATGATGATATGTAGTGTATACGTGTAACTTAGTGATTTCACATAGTAAAAAGTAGAATTTACATGTTTGCACTACTTTCAATTAATAATTTATTATTGTTTTTTCATATGCATAACCATATATATATATATATATATATATATATATATATATTATAGCATATATATGTTTGTGTATATATATTATACTATATTCTCATTTTTTTTTCAATTTGTAATATTTACGGTCTCGGAAAGTCATCGGACGATCCGAATCAACAGTGTACTTATTGGAATAGTATTTTTTGTCAACACCAATTTTTTGGGCGTTGCAACTGGGATCACAAATCAGGCTCTAGTCTCGAAGTTAAGGCTGAAATGAATGAGGTGGCTATGGAAGAGGGTGACTTCAAGTACAAGGGGCTTGTGGGGATGCCATCGGAACAGATCCACACAGGTCATGACAAGGGACTAGTACATGCTGGTCGGGTGATGTATCAACCAATATCCATTTGGGAATCAGGTGTATCATAAACTATTTAAAGTTGACCTATCAGGTATAGCTCTCTCCTACGTCTACCGCCATGCACTCGAGTTGGTATTGTGCATAGTCTATCCACTTAAGTAGTAACTTGTTAACCATCGCCCTAGCTGCAACATAGTCGGTGAGCAAATTCCCAGGGCCGGGAATGTCCTTTCACACGGTCATCATCTTGGCGATGCACTATCCTGCGTTCATCCTCACCCTCCGCTCAAAGTTCAGGTACCTCTCTACATGCTCGACTACGATATAACGCCTAACAATCTATCTTCCCTCGAGTCATACAGATACGGTCCATCTACAAGGTATATACTTAAAATTCTAATCAGTGACTTATAGAGGAATCTTTAAGCAAGTATTAAATTTAAAGCATAGGTTTGAACTAAGTTTGATTAGGGCCTCTGTACTCCGGATCGAGTTTAATATCTTAGATCGATCTAGAATTTCTACCCTAAATAGCAAAGGGTAATTCTACTTATACACCTTCGGTCAACCTAGGGCATACTATCCCTAAGAGAGACTGGATAACCATACAATCAAATGGGGGCTCTACCCTTCTTATAAAATAAGATAACTCATACTGTTGAAAATGAAAGCATACATAACATGATCACATACTGAATAGTAAATAACACTTTGTCATTAACTACTAGAATTGAACTGAGAATTTTCTTTGTAGTCACATTCTTTCTTTGAGTCGAGACAAAAAAATGAGTGGTATGGTCTTTTCGGAGTACTTGGAGTTTCAAAGAATTTTCGCTCTAGGGTATTCTTTAAGCAACTGGTGCTCTGATACCACTTGTGACGACCTAGTTTTTTTAGGGGCCAACATA
This sequence comes from Monilaria moniliformis, assembly GCA_034509125.1. Classification (NCBI taxonomy): domain Eukaryota; kingdom Viridiplantae; phylum Streptophyta; class Magnoliopsida; order Caryophyllales; family Aizoaceae; genus Monilaria; species Monilaria moniliformis. Next base: position 3,775 of record JAYDZE010496442.1, read on the forward strand.
TATACTGGGGTTGAGATTTCTCAATAACATTGCTTAAAATGTGTTAGCTTAGGGGAAACATACTTAATTAAGCAGGATCGATTTTTCAAATGATAACTGATTTGACTTGGAGTATGAGGACTCCGTTTAATTCTTGGGACAAAAATAAACGAGTTTGAGTTGCTTATGACAACTTGATTGTTCAACTGTCTAACATCAAATTTAAATTATTCAAGGCCAATCGGGGTTCAAATAGTTAATCGATAAATAAGGATGGTTCACGAAGTTTTATGATATTTGACTCCATTAAGTACTGAGTTCTGACAAAAATAAGTCCAATCATGATCCACGTAATCATGATTCACTTCCCAAAGAACCACCACTATCTCTCCATTCTTATTCTCTTGCCATTTTCCACAGCTCATCTTGAAAAAATTTGAAAAAGTGGGCCGAGTAATAATGCACTTAGTGTGGTTAATGCGTTTTTCTTTAAAATATTTATTTCAAAGACTTAAGTAGATCACATACACACTGAGAGAATTATAACAATATTTTAAGAAAAAAATTACTATAATTCGAAAAGGTTTTCGTGAACATGTGGCTCTTCGATATTGTTGTTATTACTTTGGGTGCTAACACAAGGGGATCCGACTGAGTCATCCCTAGGTTAGACTTTTTGTTGCACTACCTTATATCCCCGTCGAAGATTGGACCAAATCATCTAGTTTTTAAGGAAAATCCCGACTAACAAATTCATAACAACACAAAAATCTTTTGCATGTTCACAAAAAAACTAAACACTTACTTTAAAAGCATGACTCAATAACCCAAAATACTTCCTAAATATAACCCACATATGTCGGTCTTGAGTAGTGAATCTAAACTAAGTGGAAGCTCTGGACTTCATTTCACTTTGAAAAATCGGACTTCATCTCACTTTAAAAAATTATTCCAGCCAACCCAACATCAAAAGTCAATGAGGCCGACTGAGAAAAGAAGTCATAGGTGTCTTGTGGGGTTTTAGTTTCAAAAGCAAGAATAAAATTCATTTATAAATATACACCTTTTAATATAAACTGCCAAGATTGAATCGAGAATGGACAGTGGATCTGTAAAAATCATTAAGAATCAATTGTACATAGAAAAATCTAGAGACTTCACACAACATTTATCACACATAGAGGTAGCTCCATTAATTATTTGAAAGTAAAATAAAATGTATTGGTTGTCCAAACAGCCCGTGCAAGCCACTGTTGAAACAGGGCGCATAGAGGCTGTGTGAGGCTTCACTCCAAAGTCAATTCTCTCAACTGCAATACACATTTAGAGCACATATCTTAGCATCAAATATATATTCCCACATAATGCGACATACATATGCTAAACCTACACATTTACTCTCAAGATTTAACACATAAGGCACATATAAGCACAAAATCAACATGATCATCGTCATTCTTCTCAACAAACAAGTAGGTGGAGTCGGCAAGGCTCCAACCTAAGCCTAACCACCGATTGCTAGCACCTTTAAGGCATAATCCTACAAAAGTGATGGCAGCAATGGCCACCACTTGGGCCATGGTTCAAAATGACCGAAAGAAAAGGAGAAAGAAGCTTAGCTTTGTAGCTAAAATCCTAATTTGAACTCTTAAGTCCAGACTATATTTCCTAGCTCTTGTCCTTCCATGTCCTACTTCGTTGTGGTTGCTTGATGGTGGCTCAAGACGGCGGTGTGAAGGTGGCAAGAAGTGGCCAAGAAATGATGGTGGTGGAGGTGAAAATGGTGGTTGTTGCTCTGGGTCTTGGTTGAGAGATATGAATGTGGAGGGGACTTGGGAGCTTGATTCTCTGAGAGTGAAATAAGAGTTAAGTGGAGATGGTTGAGTGGGGAAATAAGGACTGCTTTGTGGGTGTATAGGGTGATGGGGTGGAGAAAATGGAGTGAATGAGAGATAGTGGAGTGTCTTTAAGAGCAAGTACGGAAATTTGACAAATGCATGATCATTGTTTCTTGCAAGTATAATCATCATCCTCCCTTCCGAATGCTAATCATCCCTTCTCCCTTTCTCTCCCATCATTTAGCTTCATTTTTTGTCATTTTATACTTGTCTTGCATGATCCTATTTTATATAATCTATTTGGGTTGTTTTGAATTAATTCATGTAGGCTTTATTTACTAAGCTTTGATGTAAAAATGGGTTCCCAACTTAAGAAATAACCGGCCCTATGCATTGGCTGTAAATGGGCCGCCGCTTGGGCCCATAATTGGGTCTCGTTGGGCCGCTAGCTCGACCTAATACTGGGCCTACTGTTTTATTCAAATGGACCGCTAGCTCGGCTCATTACTCTCGATCCATACATAAACTCGTTTACGTAATAAATTTCTAAAATCCTAATTTAAGTATGCACTAAACACATGATTACATAATCACATAAATTAAACATATAGCACATAAGGACTTAGGTAAAAATATGCAATGCATGAATACTAAGTTCAAATTAAATTCGAAATCTTGCTTATCATCCAGCTTGTGATAATAAGGCTAATATTCTATAAATTAAAATTCGAGTTATTCCACTTACATTTGACATCAGAGTGTAGTTTGATAAGTTTTAAATTTATCCTAATTTATGGGATTAGGGACCTATCTCCACATCATTTTATTCTTAAGGAGTTCGCTAACTCTCAAGCGAAAATCCGGCATCAATATTGGGAAACATACATAAATGATGATAGTTAAATTAGGGCAATTTTGTCATTCTAATACAAAACGTCATTTTTAAGTTACAATTCACACATGCATCATACACATCCATTCAAGGTGACTCGAAATCCCGATTTATTGGTTGAAGAAAAACGTCTTATCAACTAAGATGCGTTTCATCATTACAAAATGTCATTTATATATTGTAAATGAGTTGAAATGCTAGAACTACATTTAGTATAAATAGGAGAGAGTACTAATTATTGCATACAAATATTAATTGTATTAAGTTAATTATTTTATATTTCCAAATTAAATTATTTAATTTTAATTTAATTTGTTGACAAATTAATAAGTACCCTCGAACTTAATTTATTTAACTGACGAGTTTTAGGAAGTGAGTTCACAGAAATTTTAATTGAATTGATGTCTAAATAACTAATTAGTAATAAGTATAAGAAAATGAAATTTTATATGATCTATAAAGCTAAAGTAACACCTGAAAATTCCTCTTCGTAGACTTAGACCTCTTTTCCTCCGCCGATAGGGTTACATTCCGATCATCTCCGATTCCTTTCTTTCGCCGGCGGAGATTCGTTTCTTGTGAATTGAAGCTCCACGGTGCACTGCGCACCTGGCGCTCTCTATCATCGTCTCCGTTTTATCCCTCAAACCACTGCCTTAAATTTTTGGGAAACAGAACAATTGAGAAAGGGATAAAAAGAAGAGGATATGGGAGAAGTGTTGGCATGGCTGCTCTTCTTCTTCATACTCATTGCTCTCCTCGTTATGATCGTATTCCAGGTTATGATCCATCCATACCTTAATTGTATATATTTTTTTGGATTTGTCTTCGGTATGCTGTTAGCGTTACACATAATGTTGTGTAAAGGTTCGTGCTTTCTATATTTTTTGGATACTTGGTTGGTTGTTTTGTTCCGCAATGTAGGATTGGAGTGTTAATTTGATTTAAAATTTGATAATTTCTATTGAAACTTGAGAGCTTTCTGTGTTGAGGCGGGGAGCTTGATCTTAAGCCTATTAGGATTGCTCTACAAAAATTGATTTTTACACGACCTATTATGTTATCCTTAATTAGTATGTATTTTGGAGGAATATGCTTAATTATTGTCTGTCGTTATATTTTAGTTCGTTTTATCGCAAAGATTGTGTTCGTATGGTAAAAAAAATGAATATCCTTTTAAGTAATCAAATTAAGTGTAAAAAGTTCCCAGTATTATATCATGGAAGCAGGGTTTCAGTATCACTGGAAGAGATAGGATACTGCGAGAACCAGAACCAGCATGGTGTTCAATTTTAGAAAGCAGTTATCAAAACCTTTAATCAGCAAATGAATTTGGGCCATGGAGCACCAAATAAAATCCTAAGTAGTACAAGCAAACGTGCCATAATATTTAGATTCTTGTAATAGCTACTGGCTAAATTGGATATATCATTAGATCAGAGAGACAATCAATATGGGATGGTATAATACAACTGTAACTATACCCCACATAATACAGTAGCTAGACTAGAGGTACTTCAGCAGGAAATGAGGATCGAAGCCCCTTCTGCAGTCCAAGCCCATAAAATGGCCCCAACTAAAGAACACATAGACAGAGAAATGAACTTGGCAACTAACACTAACACAGCTCCAAGCCAAAGCAACAATTTTAGTTTAGTCCAGCTATTCAAGATAGACGATATATCACAGTTAAAAAGGGATATGGTTAAGTAGATTCCCTTTTATTTCTCATCATTCTATTATGGGGTCAATTTCATAGCTATTAGTAACAGGTGAAGAAAAGTAGCAACAACTGTTAATCAGATCTGTAACAATAAGAAAAGCATGCAAATGAAACTTAGAGTGTAACAGCGGCTTCACCTACAACATTACAAAAATACAAAAAAAGAAAAAAAAGAATGAATGGATGACTTATGCTGATAAGTCAGAGAAGGCTCAGAAGGAAAATTAGTTGGATCAGCTTTCAGGCTAAAATCCCCAGGCATGGGTAGCTTATGCATCCTTGCTACCTAGATCAGTATCTTTAGTTTTGCATTTGATGGATAAGGTATAGAATCATCTATCCCCTGTGAAGCTACTATACAAGATCAAAGCTGTGCTCATATTCTCTTAATACAGTGTTCTCAAACTGTATATAGTAATATCTTCTGATTGCAATTAATTATTAATCTTTGTCATTGTTGCGATGTTGCTGGATTCGGAATTGGGTATCAACCCTTGGTCATTCATTCATACAAGTGTGAACAATACCACCAGTTACAATCAAAAGAGAAAGACTGCCCTGCAAGATCATAAATTAACCAACTTGTACCGAACCTGGGACGAATATGTAAACTATAGAGTCTTCAGATTCAAAAACCTTCATAAGTACCTTAATCATTAGTTTATGAATTGGATCCTGAATCCAAAGGTTAGTCGCTCATGTTTTTCCTTTTATATTATGGAGTGTGTTGTTCTAGAGCTTCTTTCTGAAGTTTGTACATTGTCTTAATTAATAAAAACTGCATGGTATACAGTATCTTTAACCCTATTCCACATTTAATGCAGCTTATGTGCTTGGCGGATTTAGAGTTTGATTATATCAATCCTTATGATTCTGCTTCTCGAATAAACAAAGTAGTTTTACCAGAGTTTATCACACAAGGAGTTCTCTGCTTCCTCTTCCTTGTCACCGGACATTGGTTTATGTCACTTCTCTGTGTCCCGTACCTGTACTACAACGTGAGACTGTAAGGTTCTTATGCTTCTGCTTCATTCTTAAATTAAACATATCATTGCAAAATTAGGTGATGAGCATATTATATTTTGATATTCCATGAGACATGAATTCTTTCAACTTCCATTTATATTTATTCTACCTCTGTGAACTCATAAAAGGAAAATCAATATTTTTTTTATTGGCAATGGCTGCAATTTTTACTTCCTTCCTGACTGTTTTTAAGGCCCCAATCAATCAGCAAGTTGTGGATGAGAGATTAGAAAAGCAGAAAAAGGGTGATAATATTATTCCTCAAATGGAATTGGAAAGCATATTTTGGAATAACTCCCTTTAGAAACTTTGTTCCTACCCAGCTGGTCTGCAAGAACAACTATTCAATCCTAACTACTATCCAATCCTAACTCCTAAAGGATCCTCAAGGCTAAAACTAGCTCATAAGATACATATGAATAAAAAGATGGCATCTGATAAAAAAGAGATTAAAACATCCAAAAGCCACATCAACCGATACACGCAAATTCAACTGGCTAGACGTGGCATTAAGATTCTCATCACTTTCATATCACAGTTTGCTTTGATACTGTCAGCTTGGTCTGGACATATCTTCTATTGTGTGAACTGTTGGGGTGTATTTGATCATAAGGCACATGTCACTTATGCCTTGAGCTTGAACCTTTCTAGCATTACCTTTTGTTTGTGAAGTTGTACTTAGTTGATGCAGGGGAGCAACTGCAGAAATGAAAATGCAGTTGACTTTTCCATGCTTAGAATTATCGGTATGACACTTGGGGTGTCATATGTTCCCATCTTAGTAGGTTTCAAGATTTTAAACAGGTTTACATGCACTTATTTTCTCTAACATGTTTGTATATTTTTCAGAGGTTAAATTGGTGTGACAGTGGAGGATTTTGACTCAGGTTGAGTGGAGAAAACAGTAGCATAGCCGTGAGTCGTGATAATTTCTAGCAACTAACTGCATCCACGTTGTTCGTCAATAACAAAATAACTTGAACTCATAGAGTTGCTTTTTATGTGACCAAGACCCTAAACTGAAACTGAACATGTTCATCTATCAAGGAACACAAAAATTGATTATTTATGTTTTCTCGTTTTGCGGGAAGAAATCTGGAGGGTATGGTGTGTGGGGCTGAGGGAGTACAACATTGGTGGTTGATTGAGGGGGTTAATGTACTTGTATTCTCCAAGTTAATTATTGTCTTTATTATTGCTTTTTAGTACTTTGCCCATATTAGCTACATATTTATTGATTATATGGGGTTTTTATCAAATATAATTCTTGCACCTTTTTCCTCTCGTGCATCATTTGATGTTGGTCACGGAAGTTTGTTATATGTTAATTGGACCTTCAACTGAAGTTATTGTTTGTTTATGAAAATGTTTAATCAGGTACCTTCAAAGACAGCACCTTGTAGATGTAACTGAAATCTTCAACTTGTTAAATTGGGAAAAGAAGGAGAGACTTTTCAAGCTTGGTTATATCATACTTCTTCTCTTCATGTGTTTGTTCTGGTAAGCGAACTCTGCAACAGTCTCCACCCCCCATATCGTCTGATAGTTTCAAAAGATTAACTTCTTGGATTCAATTTGTATGGTGTAGGATGATTTACAATGCACTTGAAGACGACGAACATTCGTTTTAGTGTTTCTGTTTGTACTTCTTCAACAGCAACGGCACCGGCACTCGAGCAGCTGCTGCTGCAGCATTCTGTTTGGATGGATTGCCTGAAGGCGCCATGGAGTTGTTATACTTATTTGCTTGTATTTTATAATTTGAGCAGTCTTCATAACTCTCTTAAGTTTCGATTTATAGGTTCCTCTAATTTGGTTTGATTTAAAAGATGTAACATAGTTCAAATGTAAACTTATTTCTTTTGTGCTGTACCCAAATTGTGCGGCCCTTTCTTTAGGAATTGGGTTACATGTACTTTCAAATCTGAATTTTGCCGCTTTTCTTAAAAAGCTGTTTTTTAAAGTTTTAGTTAACAAATCTGTCTGGACTCTGTCTCTGGGTGTTAGAAAAGGCGGCATTGTTTGTCTAAGATGGATGTGTAATTTCAATATGAATTACAAGAAAACACTGACATAAATTAACTTTACAGAATTAATTATATAGACAAGTTTCTCATTTGGCCTTGTGTAGCTCCACTGCCGGTTGACGCATGCTGCAATAGCTCTACTCAGTTTCAAGTTTGTTAAGTGACCGAATGTTTGAATTAAATTTTCTCTTATTAAAGAATTTCCTATTCTAACATAGATAATGGCGTTGAAGAATAAAATCCTCAGTATGCCTTAATTCACCTTTCCTGCGCTTCCAACCATTTGAATTGTTTTCCTTTCCTGCGCTTCCAACCATTTGAATTGTTTTCATGTTCATATATCAAATTTAATTTAAGAATTTCGTGTACTCGTATTCAAAAAATGAATGGGTCAATTGTTTTTTTTTTCTCTATAATCTACAACATTTTGTTGAGTAAATACATAACCTTTCATTTATTTTGGAATTTTCCTTGGATTCTAATTTCTACCACATAAAAACTAATGTGCCATCAAAAATAGATGATGTGTCATGTTCAATATTAAATTAATGTCATTTTGAATTTTTTTTCTTTAACAATATATTAAAATTAAAAATATACTCTACACATCCACTAAAAATAGTCATATTAGTTGACGGCACGATTAAGAAAGAAAATAAAGATTTTCATTAACTAAGAGAAAAAATAATAATGATGCTTTAGAAAATAAAAAAATAAAATTCATAGCATAAATGTATTATATTCATTATGATGATTTATAGTATATATTTCCCGTAAGACCTAATAGATATAAAGTCGCATAAATTTATAACATATAAATATAATACCTAAGTATTACTTTTTGCACAATTAAACATAATTTTACCTTTGTGTTCTAATTTATTATCATGTATAAAATATTTTAGTTATTTGATAATCATAATTATTATTGCATCTTATAAAATGAAATGATCAACGTAATAGAAGACAGACTAAAATAGCAACATGAACTATATTTTAATTGACTGAGGGAATATAAGATTTTTTAAATGTGGCATCCACGCGTCGCATGTGTGGCGGTACTAGTAAATAAATAAAATTGAAGTAGGAAATACGATGTAATGTGGGGAAACTGGTATGGATTATTTTTCCTACTCTGCTTACTAATTCTACTTTCATGTTTATATATCAAACTTAATTTAAGGAGTTGCATTAAAATTTGGGCAGTTGGGCAGTTTCATAAAGTTTGAAATTTGAATTTAAAATAAAGATTTTTCAAATTTTCATAATTGTCCCGCCCATGCAAATTCTGGTGAAATCGATGATAATATGGCATTCAAAATTTTCTATGTGGACAAAACGTCCGGCAAACAAAACGATGTCATTTGATGATGCTCAAAACGATATTATTTCATTAAAATAAGTATTTTTTTTTCTTTTCTTTTACATACTTTTTCTTTTTCTTTTTCTTTTTCTTTTCAACACCCCCTAGCCCCCAACTCCCAATTCTCGTCTCCATCTTCGTCGGGTGTGCTTCTCCGCCGATACTACTGGAGGGCCAGTTTCCGGATCGGGTTGGGGTTTCTTTCATGACTACAGTTTCTCTCTCTCAGCCATCTCATTCTCTCTCTTTCTAGCTTTTTTTTTTTTTTTTTTCTCTCTTTAGAGAGAATGGTAAGAGTTTTGAGTTTTTTCTAGAATGGTTGCTGAAAATTTGTTGTTGGAGAGGAGAAAGAACGTATTTATCTTGAAATTTATAAAATTTTGATTTGTGCATTGCTTGAGCCCGTAGTGTAGAATTGAAGGCTAGACATTTGATTATTGGCTTTGGGTTTCAGCAGAGGTGAGGCGGCGGTGAGGAAACAGAGAATGATGAAGAAAGCTAGATATTAAGCAGATCGAGGACAATAATATGCGGTAGATATCGTTCACAAATCGAAGAAAATGATTGGTGAACAATGTGGGAATCGGGGGTACCATTAACTTTTTTTCGAAAACAGACCTCAAGTCTTATCGTCATGGTGTTATTTAAAATGGTACCATTGTGTTTTGGTTGAATCAAGCAGAAAGAGATCGAGGAGGTTATGGTAGCTGTCCCGGTGAAAAAGTCGGTGATGGTGTAGGAGGAGGCGGCAGTAGGTAGGGTTAGGGAGATTGAGAAAAGAGTAGAGAGTGAATGATTGAGGAAGGTGATTTTTTTAAATTTTGTAAAATCATCGAAGCGACGTCGTTTAGTACACGTAAGTGTCACTTAGTCAGCCACATCATCTAAACTAATACACGTAAGCGCCGAAAAATTTCGTCATGGGACAATTGCAAAAAATTAAAAAAAAAAATTGATTTTAAATTCAAATTTCAAATTTATTGGACTAACCAAAAGTCAACATAATTTCGTGATTTAAATGACTATTAGCCCACAAATAAAACTCAAGTACAAAATATAATGGAATATTAAGGAAACTGGTTGGTTATTTCTCCTTTTCATGTTCATATATCAAACTTAATTCTAAAACTTTAAAAGGAATTTATATTTTTAAAAAAAAAACTTAATTTAAGAACTTCAAAGGGATATTCAAAATAAATGAAAACACTGCATTCGAAGAAAAAAAACACTCAAAATTTCATTTAATTCACCAAAAATTAACATAACTTCGTGATTTAAATGGCAATTAGTCTATAAATAAAACTCAAGTAGAAAAATATAATAGAATATTAAGGAAATTGGTTGATTATTTTTCATTTTCATATATCAAACTTAATTTTAAAACTTCAAAAGGAATTTATAATTTTTTTAAAAAAACTTAATTTAAGAACTTCAAACGGATATTCAAATAAATGACAACACTGCATTCGAAAAAAAAAACACTCGAAACTTCATTTAATCAAAACAATATACAAAAAGATTATTACGCTAGAAGGAGGGGTTGAACCTCCGACCTTGTGGTTAACAGCCACACGCTCTAACCAACTGAGCTATTCCAGCATGTTGCCATATAGAATATTATGTTAATATATATTTGAACAATATTAATCCAAGTTAATGATGAACACCCAATTTTTTAGCTTCAACATTTCCATTCTTCTTTTTCTAACAAACATTTATCATGTTTACATTAAACTATTGATTGCCATTATTCTGATTAGGTTATTGTTTTCTTAGATATAATTACCGTATTTTATATCTTAATTCTTGATACAGTGCTTAACCACTAGGTCGTGTTACGAAATTGTAAGTGGTCTGTGTAAAGAAGGTGGGTACATTTTGTTCCAAAATTTGAACCATCAGTTTTGGGCCGATTCGGAACTGATTTTTTTTATTAAATTATTACTTATACAATTATAAACTATGTAACAAATATATACAAGTTAATATTTTTTGGAGAAATAAATTCCATCTTTATTTCCTATCCAAATGATTTTATATTATAAATTATAATTGGAATAGAATTACTTCTATGTGTGTAGTTTTGCGTATGGGACTCTGCCTTTTATCTATTTTAGAGTTCTTATCTATAAATGGTATCTATTTTTCATGATTGATAAAATAGATTATTGAGTATTTTTTTCCCATCATTAGGATTTTTTTGCATATTCGTATTACTTTGTTATTGTGTTTTACTTCGGATATTGGATACCAATTGTTGTTGTATATTTGAGTATTGATTGTTGTTGGTTTATGTCAGATATTGAGCATATGAACAAATTGTCACAATAAATCATATGAAATAGACACAAAAAAAAAATCACAAATAAGCGGGAAAATATTGACGGAAAATGCAAAAAATTAATTTCCAAAACTACCGATGGATGGGCAATAGACCTATTTCGTCGCTATTAGCGCCAAACAGTATTATCATTACCCTCTAGACGACGTTTTGTCAACGTGATCACTGTGACTGACACTTCGTCGTTGCTTCTTTCACTAACTTTGGCGACGGACGATTACACCGTTGTTAATTCTATTAGCGACGAGCAATATCACAACAGAGTTTGTCCATCATTAGCACGAGGTACGGTTTTTTTGGGTTGTTAATCAACGCAATTTTTGGCGGGTGGTAGTACATAATGATAATGCTTTCTTCAAAAAAAACAAAAAATCACCTTGTACTCATTTTCAAATTACTCATGACTTAAATATGAGAATAAAGTAAAACATAAAATAAGGTCTTTGTTCATATTGTGGATCAACATTCTAGCCCTAGCTAGGTATCTTATATGAACTATGATGTATTTTAAGCTCCGTTTGGTATCACGGAATTGGGGGTTTGGAATTGGAATTGAAGCCACCAATTCCAAATCTATTGTTTGGTACAATAAAAATATTTAGATTTGGAATTGAATTCTAATTCCAAATCCTTCAATTCCACAATTTGAATTCCATAGCTAAAGTAAATATTTAGAATTTCATATCCCTAATGTGTGCTCACACACTCACCTTCTCTCTCTCACGCCCTCTTCTCC
>JAYDZE010496553.1:0-15697 GCA_034509125.1 Monilaria moniliformis
TTTAGAATAAGAGTAACATTCATTTAAAAGAAGAGTAACTTTCATTGACAAGAAGAGTAACTTTCATTCATAAGAAGTGTAACTTTCATTCATAACAAGTGTAACTTTCATTTAGAAGAATGATAACTTTCATTCACAAGAAGGATAACTTTTATTCACAAGAATAATCATTTTTATTCGGAAAAATAATATCTTTTATTTTAAATGAAGTTTCACTTTTTTTCAAATCGTATAAATATTAGTTTAATTATTTAATACAATAAAAAAGTATTTTTTATTAATTCGTATAATAATATTATATATATATATATATTATAATAAAAGAGTATCTTTCATTTATAAAAAAGAGTAACTTTCATTTAGAAGAAGAGTTATTTTTATTAAATTTATTCAAATTTTAAAATTCACATGCTAATTAAATTCATATATATATATATATCATTTAAAAAGAGTAATTTAATTATATAATAATTCCTATTCACAAGAACAATAACTTTTATTCATAAGATAATAACTTTTATTAGCAAAAAATTAACTTTCATTTACAAGAAAAGTAACTTTTATTAATTAGAACAATAACTTTTATACATTAAAATAGTAACTTGTATTTATATAAAAATAAGTTTTAATTAAAATTTTCAATTCACATGCTAATTAAATTCATTCATATATATATATATATAAAATAGAAAAGCAAAGAAAGAAGAAAGAATGCAAAAAATGAATTAAAACGGAAAAAGCAGGAAAAATGATTTTGTATATTTGTTTATCCAAATTAAATTTATATATGAATTAAATTTATTATTCTTTTAAGTTCAGTTAAATTCATATGCGAATTAAATTCATATATATATCATTTATAAAAATAAAAAACAAAGAATAAAGAAAAAATGCAAAAAATGGGAAATAAAAAGGAATAAAAGAAAACAAACAAAGAAAAACAAAGAAATGGGAAAAAAAGAAAAGAGATGGAAAAAAACGAAAAAAAAACTAAAATATCCGGAAAAAATGAAGAAAAAAAATTGGGTTTAGTGGGTTTCGAAAAGAAATGGAAAAAACGAAAAGAAGTGGAAAAAAGGAAAAGAAATGGAAAAAAACGAAAATAATCAAAAATGCGTTGAGTGGGATTCGAACCCACCATCTCTCACTGACATAATAGAAACATTTCCGCTGGGCCAAGCCTCCAGTATTAGATTTAGGCGCTACAATCTAGTATATAAACGCTTCGTGTTGTCGGGTCGGACCCTCCGGGTCAGAGGATCCGCGCGTCCCGTGAGGTAGCGCGCACAGAAGTTTTCGCCTTTTTTATTTGGCTGTACAATTTGAACATTCAATTTGAAAATACCTCAATCTTGGAAATGTGGAAAACCATTGGCCAATTGTTTCCAATAAGCTAAGAGATCATATATCAAGATAGAGTGATTCTAGAAAGCCGGAACATGAAACAAGGATGGCCAATATCGGGCGAATTCTCCTTCGCCACACTCTATAAACCCTCAAAATTCATGATTTCATCTTTAACTTCCTCAATCTCCGAATTTCAGAAATTAAAACCACAAATTCCTTGAAATTCCTCACGTTCAGAATTTCTAACACTAGCTAGCTAGTTCATAAAAAAAATGAAAAATAAGAAAAGATGGGAAAATTTTATCACATTTTAATTAGTGGTCCTCACTATTTCTATCCCATGTTTCTCTAAGATAGAAAATAAAGTTTATCATATCAATTTCTTTTATAATAATGTTATCACACTAACCTCTATGATGATAGTATCCATAAGTTGAGATAAAATGAGAGAAAGGAGTTTTCCCGAAAACAAAATCATCATGATCGTGAAAATTATTTACTCTACCAGATACGTAAAAATTAAAGGGTGAGAGAAAAATGAAAAATTATTACTTTCCATCTCTTTCCACTAAAGATAACACACCTATAAATATAGATATGCATATGCTATACACGTGATCCCCAATTCCAATCTGCGCAAGTTAAGTTTGTTGATATATAGTTGGCCACATTTATTGTCTATACACAGTTATAACTTATACCGCTATAAATTTGCATTGCATGTATGCTCTTCAAACTGTTAACATACATACTTACCGTTGCATCAAAATCAATTTATGTAATTATTAAAAATAATTGATATTATGTCTCTTGCAACATCCAATGTGAAAAATGAGTTTAATAATTCTAACTACAAAAATATGAGGAAAAAATAAAAGTAACTATTTTACTTAAAGAAAAAAAAATGATTGTAACACGTAACCGGAACCTAATTGAATAATTGATATTATGTATCTGGCAACGTCCAAAAGATAAGACTCTTATATGTGAAAAATGAGTTTAATGACTCTAACTACAAAAATATGAGGAAAAACTAAAAGTAATTATTTTACTGAAGGAAAAAAACAGATTGTAACAAGTAACTGGAACCTAATCGATTGAAAAATTGGTTCACCTAATAACTGATTGATTATTCGGTTAACAGAAAATAACCAATTTAAATTTTAAAATTAAATTTTTAAACTTTAACTCCTAATATGACCAGTGGCCATTTTGAAGAGCCCATTAAACACTGTTGGATCAAAAATATGGTCGCCCTCTTTTTATAACACAATTATCTCTCTCCTCTTCCTCGTTCCAACTAATATGGGATAAGGAGGCTCTTCAACCAAAAAGAAAACGAGCACTAATGTTCAAACATGTGGCTTTTGGTTAGCAAGCAAACACTATCCACCAAGCTACCTATGCTTTTGCAATACTTGCTATAAATAACTAATAGTATTATATTTATTAGTTATTTAGATCGCTTTTTCGATTATTCAATTATAACCAAACTTTTCCTCAGTCATTGACCGCAACTGTTGTGATGTTCGCCTCGATCCTAAAATCAGGTTTGAGAATAGGCCGAAGTCTAAAGTTGGCTGAGAAATAGGCTGGTTGGCTTAAAAGAGAGATCGATGGAGCTTTGGGATGAGTTTCGAGTGGCTGTACTAAGAAAGGCCGAGAATTGGGAGTCCAGTGGGCTGCTAACCCTTTGAGTGCATGGACAAAGCTAGGTCGAGCTCTGTATTATCAAACAAGAAAATGATGATGTGATTGAGAGTTTCATGCCTACATGGAATTTTAGTAAGTTATTTGAGTCTATCGTTTTTTGTGACTTGGAGATTAGAGATAGACGTTCTTCTTGTAGCTTTATAGATATTCATGTGATTGCTTATTTTTTATGCTTAAAGATAGGAATTATTAGGTTTATCTCTTTAGAATGACCTATTAATGGCTTTGTAAATTTCCGAATAGGAACATGTTGGTTTTCATTAACAGATATTGATTTCTTTGTTCTTGAGTTTCACTCTTGAATGTTCTATTTCATTTATCGACTTATCGTTCAAACCATCGCATTTTAGAGTAGCGTCAATCCTTCCACTTTCACCACCATATTCACGTCAGTTCTCATCTCCATTCCTTTGGTGTTAAGTCAAAACCCCACACCACACAAATCCCAGTCAGCCCACACCTTCGTTTGGTTAAGTGTCGCAACAAATCCGACAACAAGTCCCACACCAGTTTTTCGCCTTCACCACTCTCTATTTTGTTCTCACACTGCGCACAACTTTATCATTCATATCCCGCGATATGTTCAATTTATCCAGTTAATCTCCTCGCTACAGCAACAACACAATGAAACAATGGGTCCGAATGCCCAGAAGTACGTGTTGTACAATGTTTACTTGTGAAGAAGGTTTTGAGTAATCCAACCCAAGTATTCTTTATGGGACAGCGCGAAATGATTTTTTTTGCAAGCGTTACAATGGTCAAGAAGTTAACTCTTCCTCTCTCGGAGCATCCCGAACCCTATCGTCTATGATGGTTGAACGAAAAGGCGTTTTCAAGGTGGACAAACAAGTAAAAGTATCATTTCGACATCACAAATACGAAGACAAAGTACTATGCAATGTGGTTCCCATTGAAGGAACCCATATTTTATTGGGACGTACATGACAATTTGATTATTGAGGATCAAATGTACTTGCAAACGGAGGCAGACTAAAGAAGAAGAAATAAGCCAAAAGATGAAAACATAGGATTGCAACATTCAATTGTTGCCAAAGCTTGTGGATAAAAGGGAACTAAAGAGGAAGCTGACAATGAGAGCCTGCTTGTTGGATCGACGATGTCAACGACGTCAAGTAGAGTTCTAGAATCGACGCAGGAAGTTATGGAATTTGATCCACAATTTAACCCGAAGAGCGCCTCATTTGGTTGTTGTTGTGAATGAACGTTCCAAGTTAAAGAGTTCCCAAGTTCAGCGGCAGTGCAAGTTCGGTATGAGATGGTTACCCCAGTTCAAATATCATAAAATCAATACGACAATATCATAAATTTTTAGGAAGCTGTACATTATCTTATCAACCCAACAAGTTCAAAGTGCGCCGACAATGGATTCATTTTCGCCCGTCTATACTACGTGAACTTAAATTGTGTGCAAGAGGGTCGAAACAAGATAAGTTTATGGGTTGGATTATGATGAAGCATTTTGGTCGAGGAAAGAAAATGAAACATTCATTGAACGTAGGAATTGGAGCAGAAATTTGGATCGTAACGAATGATAAAGATTTTGAGGATTAGAGGACGAATCCTTTCGAAGACAGGGAGTACGATGCGATTCTTGCCTCGATCCTGGAACAAGGTTCAATAAGAGGGCGAATGGAGCGGATCGATGTCTTGAGTTGCTAAGAAAAAGGCCGGTTGCCCAAAAGAGGGACCGATGGTGCGCTGAGAATGGGAAGTCCATTGGGATGCCAACCCTTCGGCTGCATGGAGGGAGCTAGGTCGAGCTCTGTATGTTCCAACGAGCAAAGGATGATGTGATTGAGAGTCTCATGCGTGCATAAAATTTTATTAAGGGTTTTTTATTTGAGTTTGTCTTTGTTTGTAACTTAGAGATTAGAGATAGATGTTATTCTTGTGGCTTAATAGCTATCCATGTGATTGTTTATTTATTTATTTATCCTTAAAGCTAGAAATTATTAGGTTTATCTCTTTAGGTGGATAATGATGCATTTAGTCGGTCATTTGCCTATAAATGGCTTTGTAAATTTTTTAATAGGAACAAGTTGGTTTTTATTAATAGATTTTTATTTTTTTTTGTTCTTGAGTTTCACTCTTGAATGTTCTATTTCGATTTCTCGTAGCAGCATGTTCGTTATCCCTATTGTGAATTCTTGTATCAACGTGCACAGATTCTCACTAGTTTATCGACATATCATTCCACTTTCACCACCATATTAATGTTAATTCTCATGTCAATTCCCTTGGTATTAAGTCAAAACCACACATCACACAAATCCCATTTAACCCACCTTCATTTGGTTAAGCATCGCAACAAATACGTACAGCTCGTGGTTGTTCTGTCCATTCGAATATACGCATATATACCTGTTGCTTGACACATAATCAAGCTGGTTCCTTCCTCCTGTTCTAGTTTGCGCAAGAAGATTTGCCGCTGATCTGCTGAAGCTTGACCCTGCCACCGGCTACGAAGTTAATTCCAGCCTATGACAGACGTTGCCAAGTATTCCACTGTTGCTGCAGTCGTATCAGGTCGTGATTTCCTTGGATATTCAATCAATTCGGGTTCCCATTTATTCGTGCGCCAACTGTTTGCTGAATCACCAAAGTATTCTTATTTGGAATTATTTCATATTTTGATTTTTATCTTGGGTTGTGTTTCTCGACCCTGTAGAGGCTCACATCAGGAACCAAACCTATACGAAAAATATCAGCTATCAATTAACCAATAACCAACCTTATTCGGTTTCATAACCAAATTATCATCCTAAAATCATGAACATGGTAGACAATGGAATATTCTTAGTGCACCATATCAAGCATGTCTGCCTTGTGCAAAACTAGATATAGTTGATGAACCCGTAACTTATATACTTTGTTACGGTGTAGTATTTTTTAGCAAGGAGAAGATGAATACATCATTGGAATACATCATATGTTGAATCATGTGGACTATATTACGAAGTGTTCATCAAAGACATGATATTTCGTTGTTAGCAAACGTTAAGCATAGTGTTCGTTCGTCATGCGTCCAAGATCAATGGGGAATGCATTTAGAATATACAATTGGACCACTCACACTTGTTCATCTGATTTAAGATATCATTATGCTCCAAATGTATGTTCTAAGGTTCTATTTGTTTCGAATTTGATGCCCGAGGGTGTCATTCTTAAGCCGAATGATATTCAAGCATATGTGCTAAGCTAATTTGGTGTTGAGGTTAAATATCAAACCACTTTTCGTAGGAGGAATCAAGCACAGACCATGATTTATGGTGACGCTGATAAATTTTTTTCAGTTGATCTCCAAGTATCTTTATATGTTATAACACTCCAATCCAGGTTCCTTTCGTGATGTAAATACAAAGCTAGATGGTGTTTTTTCAATTTTGTTTCATGGCCATTATTACATGTTTTAGAGGATTTAGTGAGTGTTGTCCAGTGATTGTAGTTGACAGCACACATTTGAAAATAAAATACAAAGGTGTTATATTTGTTGCTGCTACAAAGGATGCTCATAAGCAAATTTTCTCATTGGCTTTTGGGATTGGAGATGGAGAATGTCATGCATCATGGATTTGGTTCTTTAGTCAACTCTGGACGGTATTTGGTCGTCCCGAGCATTTGTTGTTTGTGTCCGATTAGTATCTTAGTATCACGAATGCAATGGATATTGTCTATCTAGGGAGTACTTCTAATACACTTCGTATGCATCACATATAATGTAATATCAAGAAGTGAGGTCAACATGTAACTAATGTCTTCCAGCAAATTGCGTGATCTCATAGGAGACATGACTTTGAGGAGCTTGTGAAAATTTTGTAATCGTTTGCACCTTCCGCACTTGAGAAACCGACAAGTCTTGATCCAAGCAGATTTGCTCGTTCGAAATGCCCCGTTTATCGTTGTTGGTTTTAAATTCGAACGCTGCTGAATGTTTGAACTGACGTCTATGTTGTAGAAAGGACTGGTGAGCCTAATGGGTTTTACATCAACCGATTTAGCAAAATCAATGGAAATGGCCTGGACTATGAGAGTTGAAGCAATTGCTTCAACCAAGTAGAAGGTCACATTTGATGAAAAAAACTATATTTTTTATCTTGCTAATAGGAAGTGCACATCTCTTGTACTTGGTCATGTCTTGATCCCTTGTTATCATGATGTAAATACAATAATATTACATTAAGTCCTCGCTAGTATGTAGTACGATCACGCGTTGCAAATTAAAATTTGATGGGTTTTGCTTGTTTATTGCCATAAGGCGAAGCGAAATGCATCGTCATATGTGAGTGCTTATTATACAACTAATAGATGGTGAATAATGTATGCTGAAGAGGTGATGCCGATTCCTAATCCGAAAGATTGGTATGTTCCCCAATAAGTCATTTTGAGGCGTGTTCGAACGCGTCGGAATCTTAGACAAGCTGGTCGACCTCGTCAGAATAGGTTTAGATGCACGAATTTATTATCACAATATAACCACATGCGTACTTGATGTCACGAGCGCATTATCACTCCACATGCACCACATTTTTAACAATTATGATGGTCAAAGTTGGAAGCATTGAAGCAAGTGCTAGCAGACCTCGTAAACAGAAATGATGTGGTGTTTATAGTGTGGTTGGTGTTAGGGTTGTTAGGGACGTGTTAATGAAGACTCCCCTAACTGCCAAGGATCTCATAAGATGATGTGTAGAATTAATTCACCATTTAATCCACTGGAATGCATCTAGACAGGCAGAAGGAAGTAGAAACAGATCCCTAAGCATGCTCTTAAAGTTCAGAAAATTACCTTTTTTGCAGAATCTTCTTGACTAGTGTAGTAGATGGCTTCCAACTCCTATCACTCCATCACAACAATTTGACCATAGAATCTTTTGATCTATTTCGTCCTACAACTTGAATATTGTGTGGGTAATATGCTATCAAGCATGGCAATTGGGGGTGGAAGACAAAAATCGCACATGCATACACTATACGAAGGGATGAATTTCTGAGTAGCAATGCTTACTTGTAATTGTAATTGTGTTATTTTCATCCCCACCCCTTTATTTATAGTGGTGGTGGGAGGTCAGGGATTTCAAAAATGATTAGGATTGGGCCTCCTAAAGGGCTTAATTCTTTAAGTTGAACCCAACTTAATTGATTCCGTTAATATTAATTGACTCGACTATATAATTAATATTGCACTGCTCGTCTAGAACCATATTACAAATATAGCTCCTTTTTAATTTATTATTTCCCGTGTTTAAGATTTCTAATATCCATTAATTACTTAAAAGTTGCTTCTAACTTTAATATATTTGGTCTATTTCAAAATTTTATTTATATATTGGAATAAATTCCAACTGTGCAAATTTGCATAATAAATTCATTTTTCGAACACTTTTTGTGGATATTATACTTGAGTCCTCCCGAGACCCGTTTCTATATAATAACAATCCAAGCACCACTAGATATTAATAACCACTGCCTAAGATATTAGGAAACTTTTGGTTGCAAAAAACCTGCACCTATCAATAAATCAAATCAGTGGATAACCAATATTGTATGCCCAATATTGCTTACATAGATTGATAAATAATCAATCAACGAGACCTTGTAATTCATTTACACAACGTAGAATTATGTATCTCCTATAATCCAATTCAGTGTTATACCATATCAATGTCACCAGTTGGCCAAGATAGGCATGAACCTTGAATTAAGACTACAACCTTTCACGGTAGATTGTCCATGTGTATCTAGGTTGAGAATTTACCGACCTACCGTAGTGGAAGCATGATTCTTGAGAAATTACAAGTTCATATGAGTAAACTTCTATATTGAAGCTGTAGAATTTTATTAGTGACGTATGGCCTCCTCATGAGAAGTATTAAAATAGAAATAAAATTATTGGTGCAAAATTTATGGTATTAGCTTAGGCAAGATTTGACAGTCATGCCACCTTAGTGGTCTCTGGTCTATCTATCACGTTGTGCGACCAGAAAATTTTGTTTGAGTATGGATCAGTGTTTGACCACCCTAATGTTATACTTGGTTCATGTTTGACTATTGTGAGATGCATAAATTATTTTGTGCATTTTTTATAATTTATATATCAAACATAGTATGTGACAATATGTTTATTTCTTCACTACCTATCCTTTTCTCTTTACCTTAATTACTCGAATTAATTTTTCTCAAGTTTTATTTGGAATAAGAAAATTAAAATTTAGATATTGTCCTGATTATGAAAGAAAGTCGTAAGGCAAGTTTTCCAGTGATCGTCAAAAAGAACGTAAAAGTGTGTAAATGTACTGCTGCGGAGGCTTAGACGTGTTGTCATTGAGGAACACGCTGCCATTCAAAGATATTTATTTGTTTCCCACTTTCCAAGTACTATTAGATTAGTAAGTGGTATGGAGGGTGTCGATCCCACATAGAAATTGGGAAATTTCGTTAAGTGATTACGTCCTTAGGAAGTTTGGCGATGTCGCCACGCCTTGGGCAGATGATGCGTGTACAAGGTAAATAAAAGTGGAAAACTAACTAACTATCAAATGGGGCAGATGATAGACAATGAACATACAGAACATTCAGAAGAACTATACTAATCAATCTCTTGCTTATAGTAAATTAATTAGAGTTAACTAAACGAACTAATAATCAACTAGGATTGGATTAAAAACAGCATCTGAAAAGAGAATCTGCATTAGACTGGCCAACTATTACTACTAAAACGAATTCAAACAAGTCAAATAATCAGACAAATTGCATTAAATGATGTTTTTCCCATTTTGGGAAATACAACAAACTGGCCTGGCAAAGCAGTGGTCCCCTACTATATTTTCATCATTTTTCTCTCACCTTGTCCCCTAACAACTAGTAAAGCTGAAATAAAGCAAATATCATGCAAAGATCTCCTAAACAACCTAACTACTATGAAAATATTGGAATCATCGGAACTCCATTGATACAAACATGCAGATGATCGGGAAGTGGCTGGAAAGCTTGAAATCTATAACTACAACGCATTCTAACTGGGCAGACTAAAAGTATATACAAGAAATATAACTTTAATCTAAACTAATGCTCATCATGACTTACGGAAATCAGCAAATTGAGCAGAATAAAGCGGGAAACAAGCATTAAACATTGCTAATCTTAAAATCAACTTGAATGTTAAATGAATGCCTTGTAAATCTAAACTAAATCTGCATCAAGAAAGCATGAACATGAAATTGGCTTCATCACCAAAAGCATGTAAACTGGGCAGAACGTAGAGATTAGAGAGCATAAACTAAACTAAACTAAACTAAGAACTTGAATTTTAAAGCTAAAATCGAAAGCATCCATTAAATAATAGCAGGTGAAAATAAACTAAACTAACTAACATCTAACTAAAATTGTTTGAACAAAGAAAAGATAACAATGGGGTGAGTGAATTCCCATTACACTCCTTGGTTCTTCCTACACCTTCTCTGGACCCTTTTTTGTCTTCTTGCTGAGACTTTCCTGTGCTCCTTCAGCATATGTTCGTACTATTTTGTCTCTTTCTGCTCTTAACCACCCTTGCGCTGGCCAGCGTATATGTACATCTCTTCTTTGGTTTCTCCTTGCGAATTCCATCTTTTTTTTGTCCAATTCTTGTGTGCTTTCCCAGTCTACATCTTGTACATGCCCCGTCTGGGCTACTTGATGGTCTTCTTCTTTCCAGCTTACTTTCCACTCTTACAGCCAAACTGCCCTCGTCGCGCCTCGATTTCTGTAGCCTTTTGCACTAAACTCGCACCTTCTTGTGCAGATCTCATCAATAACTGTACACTTTTAACCGGCTTAAACGACTGTTATTTGGGCTTATCAAGTACGCCTAAATTACAGAAAGTCAAAACATGGTTCAATGAGTTGTTTAACCTATTCGTAATTAGTAGATACACTATTGTGAGATGCATAAATTATTTTGTGCTTTTTTTTGTAATTTATGTATCAAACATAGTATGTGACAATATGTTTATTTATTCACTACCTATCTTTTTCTCTCTGTTGCTTTAATTACTCGAATTAATTTTTCTCATGTTTTATTTGGAATAAGAAAATTAAAATTTAGATATTGTCCTGATTATGAAAGAAAGTCGTAAGGCAAGTTGTCCAATGATCGTCAAAAAGGACGAAAAAGTGGGTAAAGGTACGCCTAAATTACAGAAAGTTAAAACATGATTCAATGATTTGTTCTACTATTTGTAGGTAGTAGATACAAGAACCATTTATTATGTCTTCTGTAATAAGTGAGGTTGCATGGAAACAAGATGACTTAGTAATTGACGTTATTATCTAGGGCATTCCTATGAGAATGGCAGCAGTTGTAATGAGAGTCGTGCAAGTGATAATCTATTAGTTTAGAGATTTATTTACGTGGTTATTTAGAAACAACGTAAGTTTGGTTTCTAAATTAGTTATAAACAGTTAAATTGTTTGTATTGATAATCTTATTGGTTATCAAGAAAAATAACATGATAATCTATTTTGTACATTAGTGACAATCTCTATATTACAAGTTATGCACAACTCAATGCAACAAAATATATAACTTGTCAAACAAGTCTAAAAGAGAAGCTTACATGTTCCATTAATGAAACATATGTTTTGGCATATAAGTATTGGTCATACGGACCTTAGAATGATACAAAAGTTGGAGGACCACGGTCCACTGTAGGATCTATACGTAGAACATTTTTCCAACTTGCTAGCCATTCTTGGAAAATAAGATGACTAAGAGATCTTTTGGGGTCAAGGGGATTAGGGCCAATGATATTTTAAAACTCATACATTTCCGATAAGTGTAGACCAACACCGATTCAAGCTAAGGTTGACATAGAGTATTTTGATTTTGTCAATGGTTACTCAACATATGGATCTGTCTTATTAATACATCACAAGATAGGAACCTCTAAGCTCTCAAGGAATTCAAAATACTTGTGGAAATGTATTTTAGAATGACTATCAAGTGTCCACGATCGGATCCTAGATGCTAGTACCCCAACAGTGAATTTAAGGACTACTAATCAGAAGCGTGAATCATATCCCAAATGACTACATCTAGTTCCTTAACATAATGGCCTAGCGAAAATGAGGAATTGACTCTTTTAGAGATGGTTAGATGAATGATAAGTTATCAAGAATTGCCTATTTCAATTAAGGGACACTTAAGAGACAACAATATTCATTTTAAATTTGGTACAATAAATTGGTCCTCAGGATTCCAAATAAGTTGTGAATTAGGTGACAACCTACTTTAAGACATCTCATGACTTGAAATTGACCAACACTCATGTTAGAAAATGGTGACGATTAGATTGGCACGTCATTTTAAAGTGCATTTATGCATGAGTGTTCTAAGATAACGAAGTTGTGTAATTTCCACCGTCCTAAGGATCATAAGGACATTGTTTACACCAATGCTCAATTCTTAGAACAACACTGAGTGAGAAACCACTAATACTTGGAGGTTTTATGTAATTGAAAATTGTCAATATACTGCATATTCAAGAGAAAATACTGTGTGGCTGCTTGGTGCTACGCACCGCCGCTATACCCTTAATTATCACGTATACACAAAAAATTGTAGAACATCATCGTAGTGTGAGGGTTATTAAATAACCTTATTAGGTTCTTAAGTTTTCAAATTTTTTGAATTCATTTCCGAGCTTGGAATAATCGAATTTCTAACCTGCAAAGAGGTTATGTATAGTAAAATTTCATCGTAGTAGTGGAGTTGTAATACAACCTAAAAAGTTCTTGAACTTAGAAAAATCTTTAGATTCAGTTCCTAGCTTGGAAGAACCAAATCCCTGCACTACAAAGAAACTATAAAATAAAAGGATAATCGTTCTTCAAAAGAATCTATGATATCCTAATTGCAATCTATGCTAAATAAGAAAGTTTACGGCCTTGTACTCATATTCGAGGTTGTATTACCAGTGTGAATAAAATGGGTCTACAAGTGTAAAAGAGGATTTGACATGAAGACTATTATTTTCATGGCTCGACCGGTGGCGAAAGAGTACATCAATTATGATGAGATCTTTTTTCATCTATGTTAATGCTTAAGTTGGTTTGTATTTTCTTATTGATATCATCATGTATAATTTAGGAAATTTTGTAAATGGAAATCAAGAAAATTTACCTAACGGAAGTCTTGAGAAGTCCATCTACATGGAACTACCTAATGGATTTGCAGTTAAAGCAAAAGAACACATGATGTAAAAGTTTAAAGATGTTCATTAATGGACTTGAAGAAGGTCCATAATCATAAAACCTTTGTTTTTATCAGGTATTCAAATTCTATGTATTTGAATAATGTCCTGACAAAAATTATGTATTGTGATAATAAGTTATTGGTATTCTTGGTTCCATACGTAGATGGCACCCTATTGATTTGCAACGACAAGAAGATGTCATAAGAAGTAAGGGTATGGTTATCCAAATAATTAAGATGAAGGATTAGGGATACGAATGGCCATATTTGTAGGATGATCTTAAAAAGAATGATTGTGCTTGTCTCATAAATCTTACATCGTAATTATGATTAAGGATTTTAGTATCACAGATTCCATGAAATTTTCTTTACCTTTCAAGATGGCATCACTCTGTATAGGGTATGTGACTTACAATACAAAGATAAGATAGATTAAGTGAGGATGTTTCCACTTGCTATTGTACATGGAAATCTCATTAATACTAAAATCTACACAGTATCTGATATTTAATTTTGCTTTGACATAGTAGCTAGATATTATTCTAACTTTGGTCAAGACATTACCTTAAGAAGTTGAGAAGTATATGTAGATTTACTAGTCAGACAATCTGTGTCATGTGGATTACATAAATTAAAATTTTAAAACTAATTGTGACTCGATAAATATATCTCTACATATGTGTTTACCTTATGAAATTGATCTATGTAATGGAGGAGTGTGAAACAGAAATGTATCACGGACTCCACCATGATACATGAAACATAAATTGTGACTCGAGAAATATACCAAGTCTAGGTCTTCTGCATTGTACACTGAATGGTGGTCATTAGTAAAGATCATTGCCTTGTAGAATAAAATGAAGTTTCACAACCAAGATAGACTTGGATGATCTATCGTGAAAGATTATAGTGTCAGTCCGAAAATTTTCTAACCTTGAGAGATTAACGACACTAGTGTGGTATAACACTAAATGAATTCACGTTGAGATTAGTTTCCTTGCTGATTACTGAAAAATGAGATCTTGATGATTATTTATTTCTTAATCTTTGTATATAACATTGAGCATACGATGTTAATTATGCACTGCTTTGACTTATCAAAAGGTGCGGGTTTTCCTTGTATCTTGGGCAATGGTAACTAATATCAAAATGTACTACGATTGTTATTGCATTGAATAGAGTCCTGGAAGAGTACATGTTGATAATATCCCAAGAGGTGTTCGAGAAAATGAATTTATTTTAGGAAACCCGGCCGTCTGGAATCTATTCCAGTATAATAAACAGTATTCTTGAAGTAGACCACTCTTGGTAAATGATATTAATTAATTAAAGCAAACAGTAGGCTTAAATTAATTGAGGGATATTAGAATTTTAAGCATGAGAAATGTATTAATTAAAAAGGAAGCTCAGATTATTCATAATATGGATTTGGACTTACAAGTGAATATTAATTTCTATAATTGTCGAAATTAATATTCTATTGAGCTTGAATTTAATTGACGCTCAATTTATTAGTAAAAGCAAAATATGAAGGCACACTCCAAATATTCTTGTATCCCTAGCCTAGCCCGTTACATATTCAATCAATAATGGAGTGGATATTTAATTAAGTACAGAACAACAAAGTTAAAACACGCCTAAACGTGTTTTCTCCCAATTCTCTCTGCTCAGTTTATTTTTCTCCACTTTATCTTATAGGTTTGATATAATGTAGTCCACCCTGCATTCAAACTTGAATTTGGGTAATAGGATAGAGTATTCGAGATGGAATATTGGTGAAGTGGTGGGAGTTGCAAGCCCTCGTCTACAAACAGAAGATCTGCAATTAAATGTATAATTCGAACTCTTAGATATCATGATCTAGGATTTTAAATTAATTAAATGTCAGTTTGCATTCTAGGCTGAATGTAATTTGAATTGAATGATAATTAAATTCTGAATATCATCCTATGGGATTCCGGATTTAGAAAAATCCTCTTTGATTTGCGCATCATAAATATCCATCATTCAATCCACAATATTGAAGGTGAACTTGTTTGCTCAATTTATGATTATAAAAAAAAAAAAAAACAACCCATGTGACAATATTTAATCCTTCTCAATTTGTGAGAAATAAGGTTTTTTTTTTTTTTTTTTATAGAAAGTAGCCCAAAGTATGGTCACGTGTATCCGGAAGAAAATATGAAACTATAATATTATATGTGAAAATAGGAGAAAAAGGTATTATGAAAATAATTAAAAATATTGTCTATATATTCGTACCTTTGGAATACTTTGGGTGGATCTGATCCTAAAATGATAGAGCTTATGCTGGCTTCTTGAAGCTCGTGAAGCTTAACCTCAAACAGAATTAAACAAAATCTCTTAATTAGTAATTAATGAAGG
>JAYDZE010496664.1:0-15696 GCA_034509125.1 Monilaria moniliformis
TTTTCCGACCAAGTTTTAAGTTCGTGGGAAGATCCGGAATTCGGCCAAAGTTCGTGATATTAGCGACCAATTGCCCTTATTTTTACCTTTTAACATTTCAGTATATTTTTTTATATCCAAGTCCATTAATTGCTTCGGAATATACTGGGCCTTCTCGAACGGCCCATATATTGGGCCCAATAGTGAAAGAGTTAGGGTTTTCTGATATATACAAATATTCTCAACACAGTCGCAGTTCTAAGCTAGAGGCAAAGTTCCGCCACGCCCTCGCCACCGTAAGTTCAATTTCGCATCTCAGTCGTCGTGTTCATTTGTCGACATGTTTCCGTGGAACTTATGGGGTGAAATATCCAATTTTTAGATTGTTGAAATTGCTTATTTTTCAAGCTTGGGTATACTTGAATTAGAAATGTTCTGTCTCTTCTGTGTTTTGTGATGAATGTTTTAACTAAAAAATTGATCTGTTGCGGTAGAACTAAGCTATTTAATCGTTCATGTTTTCTTGGGTTGTGTGTTTGTCTATGAAAATGTTTATTCCATTTCATGTTTCTGTAAGGGCATTTTGTGATTCGGTGTTCTTGTTTGATCGTTGGCTGCTTTATGCTTAGTCATGGAATTAGGTTGCAGTAATGTTGGAGTCCATAATTTTGCACCATATCTTTATATGCTTAATCTGTTATCTTTAAATCCTGCAACCATTATATCATCATGGGACCTACTTGGTAGTGCTTTGCTTTACTTAGCAGAAGTCCACACTTTGCTAGCCTTTTTCCATGCTTATCTTTTGTTGGATTAATTTTTTAGCATGTATATATACAAATTAATTATTTCATTGAAATCATTAGGCTAATTAGAGATGAAGTTGTAATGTTACGATTCGCTGTGATTCTCTTTTAAGCTTATTTTGTGCCTAGTTTTCAGTTAATCTGTTAGATGTTGGCCTTCATGGCGAGTCTTTTCTTGTTTGCTTTAGGTAAACCATGAAGCATAACAATGTTATCCCAAATGGGCACTTCAAGAAGCATTGGCAAAACTATGTGAAAACATGGTTTAACCAGCCTGCCCGAAAGGCCAGGAGAAGGACTGGTAATCATTTGGTCTTATTCTGCCTTCTTTATTCTCTATTTGACTGGTTTGGAATATATATGTGTATGTTAGAGCATTTCTGCTCCAAGTTCTCCTCAACTGAGCCTTGTTGTCATCTTAAGTCATATGATTAACTCTTGCTTGATATGTTTTATTTTCAGCACGACAAGAGAAAGCTGTTAAGATTTTCCCCAGACCTACTGCTGGACCCCTTCGCCCTGTTGTCCGTGGGCAAACACTGAAGTACAACATGAAAGTCAGAGCTGGCAGGGGGTTTTCTCTTGAGGAGCTTAAGGTGAGCTCATGTCACTAACCATAGCATGATTCTCTATTTGATTGAACTGATGCTATCTAATTGACTCCATTGCTAATAAGATATATGTATGTTCTTATTAGCTCAGGATTTGATAAAGTATTGTGCTTAACCACCTTTTTCCATTTTGTTTGTTGTTAATAATTCACTGCAATGCATTTGATTGTAGCGTCCCAACATGATTCCTTGTTTCAGTCTTAGTAATGGGCTTTTCTTTTTTAGTTTGCTAAATTTGCTAATATCGTAACAACCAGGCTGCAGGCGTCCCTAAGAAACTTGCCCCAACTATTGGCATCTCTGTTGATCACCGCCGTAGAAATAGTTCGTTGGAGGGTTTCCAGACTAATGTCCAGAGACTGAAAACATTCAAGGCTAAGCTCGTCGTCTTCCCAAGACGTGTTCGCAAATTCAAGGTAAAATGGGCCCTTGAATGAATGAAGCTTTTTATTTTCTTCTTTCTAGTTATTGCAGATAATCTTAAGCGCACACGCTGTTGTCTCTCTTTCAGGCTGGTGATTCCACTCCAGAGGAGCTGGCTACAGCCACACAAGTTGCTGGGGCTTTCATGCCTATTGTCCGCGAGAAGCCGACTATGGATCTTGTCAAGGTCACGGAAGAGATGAAATCGTTCAAGGCATATGACAAGCTGCGTCTGGAGAGGACGAACGCTCGGCATGTTGGTGTTAGGGCCAAGAGGGCAGCTGAGGCCGAGAAGGAAGAGAAGAAGTAAAGCAATTAGATTGAGTTCTCAGGCAACAAATTGTTGGATTTGTAATATTGCTTATATTTATATCTTTGCGTTTTGTCTGAATTTTGACACTAGCTATCTATACTTCTGAGTTTTGACACAACGTGCCAGCCAGGTCTATGTTCTCTGACTATTTCAGAATTTGTAGTTAATATTATTATTCTAATATGAATTCATGTGCTTGCCATGTCTATGATTAGAGCATGTGTAGGCAACTAAATGTGTTGCAGGCTTAATTTGAAAAGTGTCCTATCATCTTAGACGTGCCAAGGTGAAACTTCTCTCCATAATCGTCTATTGATTGCAAGTATTTCAACTCTCAAATAATTTGATAAAGGTTGTCACGTTTTAATTAGCTTTAGCTGTGACGCAACAATTGAGAAATATATTCGAATATCGGCTGTTTTTCTAGTTTTGTCAAATTGCATGACTTTTCCTTCCTAGTAATAGATATATTGGATTTGGATATATAGTAAATATAAGACTTTTTTGTTATAATTAAAAATAAAGCTTTTGTATAAAAAGAATTTTCATCTTATATAAAATTTATGCATATGATTACTAAACTATTCTTAAAATTAAAACAGGTAAGAATATATAGGAATATTCAAAATATATTCAAGTAAATAATTTTAATAAATATAGTATATTGTATATCACTCTTTAAATAAATACATACTTAAAGGTTTAACTTTTTTTTGAATTATAATTTACACACATCCATACTTATGCACATTTGAATTTGATGATTTAAATCCCTGATTCATTGATTGGAGTGGACAGTGTTTTACCAATTGAGCCGTGTTTCCTCGTCGTAGTTAAAGATGTAATAATCAATCAAGCTTGTAAATCGGAAATCTTTTAATAAGTTCAATTATAGAGGTATACGAGATGCGAGATTATTCTTCACTGAAATAACTCTTCTTATTATATCAATATACAATATAATTATATTATATTTAATCATCTTTATATACATATATACACGTGTAATAAATTGATCAGAATAATTTTCACTGTCAATAAAGAGATAATAGATTGACAGTTGCTCTCTTCTCATATCTGGACTAGATAGATATTTGACTCCCCTTTCTTGAATTTGATCCACCTATAAATGAATCGCATAGTATTTTAGACGGACAAAATGTAAAACCAAATACAAAAGAATCATTACGACATTCATCTTCTTGAGGTTTCAAGACTTGCCTCGAGTTCCTTCCTAATAAAAAATATAGAGACGAACTTCGAAGACAACAACAGTCCTAACTCCCAAAAACAAACCAACTTTCAGAACTTTCCCAACCGCCCTTCACTGTCAAGATCCACAATATCACAACCTCTTAAATTAAATAAAAAAAATCTTGCACCCTTTGATGAACTCCACCCGTTAATTCCTGTCCCAAAAAGGCAAGAATAAAAGGGCATATTAAAGTCAAGTTCTTGCAGAGATTTCTCATAAAGTGTAAAAAAAGATGGCTAGTAATTTTGGGTCGTTGAGGCAGAGCTTTGTAGAGAGAGGGAAAGAGAGGCTGCTGTCGAGAAAGTACTACTCGGAGGTGGAATTGGACGACTACTACGTGAGACATGAGGGCTGCTTCCACTGGCTTTTCCGGATCATGGGAGAGAGCTTGTCGAGGTGGTGGAAGGGCCTCGAGGATATTGCGGTTAGCGCCTACGAGATGGGAAGATCCGACCCGAGAAAAGCGATGTTCGCCGCCAAAATGGGCTGCGCTCTCTCTCTGGTTTCTCTCCTCATCTTCTTCAAGGAGCCCTCCACTTATATCACCAAGCATTCCATCTGGGCCATTCTCACCGTTGTTGTTGTTTTCGAGTTCAGCATAGGTAACTCGCAATTTTGATCACTTGTATTGGGTTTGTTTGTGTTTGATTTCTTGGGTAATATGTTGTGTAATTCGGAGTTTGTAGGGGCTACATTGAACAAAGGGTTTAATCGAGCGTTGGGGACCTTCTCTGCTGGTGCACTATCTTTAGGGATTGCAGAACTGGCAAAGCTTGCTGGAGAATTTCAAGAAGTTGTGGTTGTCATCAGTATTTTTATTGCAGGTCAGTTTCTTGAAACAGATATTATTTCGCATTTTAGTTTTTATGCACTAGTATTATTGTCTGTTTGTATCTTGGATCAAACTAATTTTGGGAAAGTTAGATCTAATGAAAAGAAGCTGCAAGAATCTGTTTTTGTGGCTGAAATTGTTGAAGAATGGCTTATGATTGGTGATTTATGCTTTGTGTGGACCTCAGGTTTCTTGTCTAGTTATTTGAAGTTGCACCCGGCTGTGAAGCAGTACGAATATGGATTTCGGGTGTTCATGCTGACGTTTTGCATCGTGCTGGTGTCTGATTCATCAGAGTTTCTTCAAACTGCTGTTTCCAGATTGGTGCTGATTGCAGTTGGTGCTGGTGTTTGTTTGGTCATGAATGTATGCATTTTCCCTATTTGGTCTGGTGAAGATTTGCACAAGCTGGTTGTGAAGAACATTAAAGGGGTCGCAACGTCTTTGGAAGGTGAAGATCCAGTTGCAGTATACTATGCTGTTGAATTATCTCATATGAAAAAATTATCAGATTTAATCATGTCTTAAGTTGCGCTGTTTTCAGGTTGTATCAATATGTACTTGCAATGTGTTGAGTATGAAAGAATACCATCAAAAATCCTAATCTACCAGGCTTCTGATGATCCTCTTTACAAGGGATATAGAACTGCTGTGGAGTCCACTAGCCAAGAGGAGACTTTGGTATATTTCCTTTTGCTTGATTCTCAGCATGACAGTGTGGGGGGATGAATTGTTGATTGTAACTGTCAAATTTCACAGTTAGGGTTTGCTGTATGGGAACCACCTCATGGCCGTTATAAAATGTTGAACTATCCTTGGGGCGAATATGTTAAAGTCAGCGGTGCTCTGAGGCACTGTGCTTTCATGGTGATGGCGATGCACGGGTGTATTCTTGCAGAAATACAGGTTTATAAGCCTTGAAATTGTTTTTTATGCATATGGTTTTGCTCAAAGTTTTGTAAGCCTTGAAATTGTTGTTTATTTATATGGTTTTGCTCAAAGTTTTAAGTCACTTCCAACCATGTTGCATTAAGCAATGTATTAGGTCATTAGGTGGAAGTGGAACCAAGGTTTAGGGTGCAGCTTGTATTTTATTTTTTTCATTGCCTCATAAGCACTCTTCAGCTTGGTGTAAGCCGATTTAGTGAAGCTTTTTAGGCAAGACAATACTACTGATTGTTGAAGCTTCGTCAATCCTCACCTTTTTGTTGGCTTTAGGAAACAAATATTGAGGCTTGAGTCTCGTAGCTGAACCAGTTGTTCCTGCTTCTACCACTCAATTATGAAAGCTTATAAGTCCATGTTATGGCATTTATATGTTCTTCCTTTAGGAATTTATACATTTTAAGTGATTCGAAATTTGACCTTGGTAGAACCTTTTAGGAACCTTGCAGACCCTAAGTGGGATGTAAATTAATACTAAGAAGTGACTCAAAACTCATCTGAAAAACAAGAATTATACAATTTTCTTAACGGTTGCAAATTACTTGGCCTCTACGGATAGTTCTACTTTTCATGCATAACAATGTTGCAATGTTTTGAAGTGAATTTCATCCCATCTTTTGGTCTAAGACTCTAAGCATGAGTTATTTTTAAGCTTTCCAGAACCAAGATATCTAAGACTACTCTTATCTGCAGATAATAGTCGAGTTTCAACGCCTATATGGTTCCTGATGATTTTGGTCCGAATAAATTATGAGTTCAGAGAACATTGATGAACAAAGAATAATGAATTCCATGACTTCAATATATTTGGGTAGTAGTGGTTTGCATGTTTTATTATCGATATAAAAGCAGAGCATGATATTATTTTGTCTACTCCGATTCGAGTCTAAGTTCAGCCTCAGCTTCTTGGCTATTGAATTTTGTGGTGGTCTTTTTCTTTGTCAGTTTTCTCCATATATCTTGAGTAGGAAAGGGAAATGGTTTGATCTTGGTTATCTACATACCTTTTTACTTTACATTATGTGTGGTGTCAGAAATCCTATCAAAGATGCATTTGTTATCTCTAATGCATATATACTGATGTTATGGTTGAGAAATATCAAACCTATTGGTGCAACTCTAGCAAAACTAGCATTCTGCAGAATGCTATTTGCAATCAAATTTTCTTTCGTTTTGAGACACTTGAGCCTTGTACCTCTGCAGGCACCTTCTGAACTAAGGCAGGTTTTCAAGGATGGAATTCAGAGAGTCGGCACCGAAGGAGCTAAAGTTCTGACAATGCTTAGTGAAAAAGTCGAAAAGATGGAAAAATTGAATCCAGAAGACCCTCTTGCAGATATTCACGATGCTGCGGAGAATTTGCAGATGATGATCGACCAGAAATCTTATCTTTTAGTAAACGCAGAGAGTTGGGAGAGCGACAGACGGCCCGAGAATCTCGACCCAGAAAAGATTCGTGAACTGAAGGAGAACGAAAACAAGCCCTTCTTGATCAAGTCTCTCAGTTCAATCAACCAGCAATCAACTCAGACACTACGAAACTACGATGCAGTTACTGCAAACAGGAGCATCAACTTCTCCCGCTCCGAACTGGGCTCTGGAGAGGACGTCTTTAAGCAGCAGACAATGTGGCCTTCGCGCCTCTCTCTCATCGGTGATTCAATCCTCAACGAACGTGAAGTTCGGACATATGAAAGTGCGAGTGCATTGTCTCTTGCAACTTTTACCTCTTTGTTGATCGAGTTCGTTGCCAGGCTTCAGAACCTGATTCACTCGTTCGAGGAACTCAGCGAGAAGGCTAAGTTCAGGGAGCCATTTGAGACAACAGAAACGCAAACGAGCACTGGTTTCTGCTCCAGAGTGCTTAAATGCTTGTGCTGCAAAGACTAATGCAGTCCAAGCAATTGCATGATGATCAGGTGATATGGTTGTATTTCATTACCCAGAAACACTCAGATCATTACTAAAGCAATTTTGTGAAATATGGCCATAATACATATGCCCACATAAATCATTAAGTAGCTTGCTGTCTCTGGAATTGCACTGGGAAGCAGGTAATTTATGTAAGCTCCCAGAAAGTTCTAGAAAATGTAATTCTTCACCCTTTTTCCCAGCAACTTTTCATTGAATCAAAGCAACGAGAATGTTGTCTATTCATTTCATGGTTCACTTTATAAGCTTATTGTAACGTACGTGATCTATGCAGCATTAGTTAAAACCTGCGAATGAATTAGCCCCCCAGCCAAATCGTAGCAGCAAAAAACAGAGCAACGTATACATGCTCGATGAAATAATAGTTACAGTTTGCTGGGGGTGATATTGGGAGTCATCTACTAAGTCAGCTTGCACATAATTTCTTGATGCTATTCTAAGTAAACTAGCAAATAATTTACATCAAAGATGCCTTCCATTGGTGTGAGTAAGGTTTAAGGACTACATAAAAATTGGTGTGTGGGGAGTGATTGTCACAAACTGTAAAATAGGAATACATGCGTTCTCCTATATTTCTGTGAGAGATAACAAATTCAAGAATATCCACATGAAGGGGCTAGACTAACTCACAGCCTTGGCTCATTTCTCTTCAAATTCAACATCGATGATGTCTGGTTGAGACTTTGACTTTGAAGAGGAAGGACCTTTACCGCCTCGTGAGAAGAAGTCACCTTGTGGTTGCCAAACAATATTTCCACAGCTAGCACATCGTACGGTTTGGCTCTTGTATCCGACAAATTGCTTCTTACAAGCTGGGCACTCACCCTGCCAAATATGAATTAGAAGAATAAGTGAGGAGGATAACAAACAGAACAGAATAAATGAAAATTTCATTTAAGAGAGAAATGAAAGAAAAAGGGAAATACGAAAAAGTTACAAAAAAAATTCTAAAGAACAAGCATTGCAAAGGGAGATCACAAAAACACCAGAACGGAAGGTCTTGCAAAATATTTAAAATAAGGAAAAGGATAACAAAAACACCAGAACAAGCATTCAAGGTTTTCCATAGATGAACATAGCAGAGCAGAGCAGATGTTTAAGATAAGGAAGAAGGAATTTGAAGAACAAAAAGTTTACCTTAATGACTAGATTATTTGCCACGGCCCCAATTAAGAGAGGACCAGCAAATGGCAGCACCCATGTAGCAAAAATCAGAATTCGGAATAGCCATCCCGACAAGGCAAACCATAGAAAGAAAAGTGTCTGCAAGGAAGCAGTTTCACCAATCACAAATCAGAGTCCAGAGGTATGCAAAGGATTTACACATCTAATATTTCCTCTACATCCAGAAAGGTATGCATATATTGATTCTAATTAATATAGAACACATGCATAGTACTCAAGCACACATAAGTCATTCAGCAAGATCATGTTTTTTCATGGAAGAAGATTGAGAAACATAAACGATTTTTTTTTTTCAAATTAAAATCGATTTTTTTCCAAACAAAACTCAACTAAGTGAGAAGGAATGCAGATTAGAAGCTTAAAACTACTATATACATAACATTAGACGAGTGACAAACATTAGATTGCAACAACAATGGCTTTTACCAGATGTGAAACTCTTCCATCCTTAACATTATCCAACTTCATCAAAATATCCAAAATTGCACATGAATTAACTTCCTTAACTTCAAAAACCACAGAAACTAAATGACTACAGAAACTAAGCACAGCATATCATCTTTATTGTTCTACACAGTTTGAATTCCAACTTTTTAAAACTTGAAATATATCAACTAAAAATATTTACGATGCTTACAGCAAAAGTTCGCCCCAACGGAGTATCGAGAAAATCATTGAGCTGCTTCCTGTACTGCAAAAAATGAATATAAAACCCAATATAACCGATTAAAAATCTATCGTCATAGCTGTCACTCTAAAAAATTCTCAGAACCCCAAATTGACCGAGACACAATAAATTGCATCGCATAAACAAAATAGTTGCAGTAAATAATATACCGTCGGTAAGTTTCTCCTAAAATCTAGCGAAAATGTCCGCCAGCGCTGAGTAATTTCAAATTCACGATCAAGCTCACGCGCTCGGTAAGCGGCGGACTCCGCAACGGCGGATGCCCGCCTGGAGACGTCGTATCTTCGGTCTATCCGCTCGGCCGTCTTCCGTGTCTCGTAGACGAACAACTCGAAGCCGTCGTTGGCACTCCTCCAGGCGTCGCGCCACAGCTCGCCGGACGTGACGCGCCTGGCGAATCCGTCGAGGTCGCTGCGCCTGAAAGCGCGTATGCTCGTGCGGTGGTGGATGGGACTAGGTCGGTGAAATAGACGCTTTTGGGGCTTCGCAGCCAGTAGAGGGTGCCATTGCAGGCTCGACGCCATGAATAAGGTAAGAGGGTTGGCTAAGGTCACCAACAAAGTTTTTTGGGTTTCTCTTTTTCCCCTTTTCCTTTTTTTTTTCTTTTCTTTTCCGTGGTTCGCCTAGAAGATTACAGCCAGAAGTTTCTCAATATCGTGTTTTTGCCCCTTATCTCTGTGATAATTGATTTTAGGGCCGGATTTTTATTATCAACGATGCCACAATAGTTATATTAGCAATTATTTGTTTTTTAGTTGCAATTCTCACACACACCATATTCATGCACATTAGGTTATTCGAATATTTGATCTATTGATTAGAGAAGTAACGCCTTATTAGCTGGATTGCGCTTCATCGACAAAATGGCAAGCTAAAATTACTAAGATTAAATTTATTTATATATGGAAACAATATTTCTTCATTGTGCTCCTTCAATTCTTATGCAAGCGGTTCTCGAAAAATAATAATCTTATGCAACCATAACTACTCGAGATGCTATTTGCCGGTGTGATGGTAAATTTTTGTATGTATCGTCACACTCTATTGGATAAACGAATGTTTTTATAAGTTGATAAATGGAACCAATTGATTTTTATGGTAACTTAATTCAACTACTTTCACAAATCTTGAACAAATACAACGCAATTACCAACCTAGCATGTAGTTTTGCCATATCCCACTTCGGTGTTAGTATATCAATATTAGGAAGATTAAATTTTGTTTTGTTTACATCGAATCTATGATTGGAACATGATGGTTTAACTGTTTTTTTTTTCTTGAAAGGAAACTAGTTTTTGGTATAGTGATATTTATTAGGACATTTTATCGAATTCCACATAAAATGTGTTTGATAAATTCATTTCCAAACAAACCACTATTAGACAGAAAAGAAGAAGAAAACCATCTCATCGGATAGGGATTAATTGGTAACTGTCATTGGCAGTTGAACTAACCAAAAGGGTCCTTCTGCAGATAAAAGTTTGATGGAAACGTTAATACATATGCCACAATTTGGATCTCTACTGTTAATGTTTTTTACCCATACTAGTATTCCACCCATGCGATGCACGGATGCATAATTTGCCATATATATTATCCAAACAGTTTATATGTGTGAGTGAGGGAATCTCAAGAAACATGTATATATAAAGTATGGGTGACAATTGTGTAGGTTGGATCGTTATTGGGTCGACCTGATAACGATCATACCCAATAAGGTTAAACCCGAATACGACATGCACACAACACGAATCTGTAAGCGACACGATCATATTCGTGTTGACACGACACAATAACAACATGATAACGACACGAATCTGACATGACACTCTCATCCCACCACACAACACGATCTAACACAAAATAAAGTAAACAAAATTTAGAAACCTAACTCTAACTAAAATAATAAAAAAATAAATTAGAAGAGAATAAAAATAATTAAAATAATAATATTAATTATTGACGGGTTATTCGATCCCTATCCGAACCCAACCCGAATCCAATCCGAAATTATCTTGTCTTTATCAGGATAACCCCTTGTATTTTTGCATGAGTCCTTATAAAAACAAAATAGTTATTTCCATACTTATTTCGATTCCTATAATTAGTATATTTATTCCACCAAGCCAATCAACTATCATGATATTTCTACTTACAATTATATACTATTATTTTTTGTAATTATTAAAAAAATATAAATAATATGAATAATTTATACATTATTATTATTGGTAGTTACTCAAGAAATGACAATAATATACTAACTTTTAAAATAAGAGATATGATAAACAATAATTTTAATATATGTAGATTTAAAATGTCATAACTACACACACGATGGACACAAAAGAGATTGTATTCGATTTTTTTTTTTCCGTCAAATTGAATTCAAATTCAACTATTAATATCTTATCACGAAAAGTGAATATATTTAATTTTTATTTGTGTTAAATTGAATTTAATAATATATAAATGAAAATAACCAACACTTACGTAAATAACAAATCGTCTATATCGTGATCTTATTTTTCATACAAAGACAAAATATTATAATCACTTTTTGTGCGGTAAACACTTTTATTTTTATATCTTATTTGTATTAAATTTATTTTTTCGGTCCGATAAAGACACGAACCCGATAAGACTTGACAATATCTCATTAATTTTGGGAGTGTTCATGTGAGAATTGTATTGAAAATGTATCTTAAGGCGTATTTTTGCTACCCATTTTTCGAAATCATTCGAAACCTTTGTTGTATTTTCAATTTCTTCGAAACCTTAAATGATTTCATTTTTCTTTTACGAAAATGTGGTTCAAACAAGGGTTTTGCGAGAGATTGAGAATTTCGTTTTTGGTTTTCCTCTTTCTATATTTGTTATAACGATTTTGAAAATTCTAGTTTTAGGTTCGAATGTTTTGTTTGTGGTGAGGGACATTCGCCGCTGCTATTTGTGAACGAAGTGCAACTGGGTGGTGATAGTTTGCGGGCGAAGTGCAGTTGGATGGCGACAGGTCTCGTCGCTGCTCGTTTGCGGTTGGTGAGCGAAGGCACTTGTCATTGATGCATGCATGTGGACGAGTGCAAATACCTGCTCGCGGATAGTGCAGCACGCCTTGCATATCGTTTCTCGTGACCGAGTCTCACTGCTCGCTGCTCAGGACTACACCACTATTCACTGTCTGTAAGCAGGTGCCTACGGGATAACCCCTACAGAAATGCGAGCAGGTGATAGGGTTGCTTGTTTCGGAAGAGAGAAAACGAGACCAGGTTCTCGCCAACGGCATCCGTCGCAGCTTCTTTCCGGGAACTAACCGGTAACAACTATAGCTTTATGTTTTTAGTTAAAAACCCGCGCTCTGTTAAATTGGCCAAATAAAAGTTAAAATTATAAGCATCGATACTCATAAGGTGTTTGATTAAATGCCACAAAATATGTTCTTTTGAAATGTGTTTATTAAAAGGCACACTTTTGTGCTTATAACTAAATGTCATGTGATCTACATAATTTAATTAATTAAAGAGTAGTCAAAATATTTTTAATTATTTATTTTAAATTATGTTTTGAAGGTTTTAGATCACATAAGGAATAATATAACTTGTGATTAATTATATAAGTTAATAAATTTTATCCCAAAAGAATTTTTATTATACTTATATAATTAATTAGGAAAAATAACAAATTATTTTTCTTGATCTAGCCACAGAGATCAAGAAAATGTACATAATCTATTAATTTTATCATTTTATTATATGAATAATTTTGGTTGAAACTTAGCCTAGATGCAGTTTTATTTGGTGGATTCATATTTAATCTGCTTGACATGTTTTGCATTTGGTAAACATAATTTTATTTATTTGTTAGCCACAATTTGAGTTAAAAGCATGGACACTGATTATGTTATAAGGAAATATGATCCACATGTGTCTACTTCTACTAGTACTTTAGATGAGGTTTCGCCTCTAATTGCCTCAATATGGCGTACATAAAGTCAAATATATCTGGTAGTATACGTAGTTCTATTGGGGCATGTGACAATGTTAAAGCGTTGATAAAGGCCATTGATGGACAGTTTGAGTCATCCGACAAGGCCTGACAAGCAACCTAATGAGTAAGTTATCTTCTATGAGTCTCACCGATACTAAAGATATGCTTGAGCATATTATTTCACATGCCATGAGTCGTAATAAATCTGAGTTATGGTACAATGCTATGTTGGATGACATAAATTCTATGGCATTTAATAAAATTACATTTAGTTGGATCCAAAATAAACATTAGGTTTATTCATTAAGTGATAATGGTTACTATAGAAAATGCTACATGGTAATAATACATGTAAGACAACATTCACTATAAGAAGACTTGCCGCCATGATTTGTGATTATTTTCTTCCTAAAGTGAAGTTGGTTATGGTTTATACTATTATTATAAAGAGGTATGTGGACCAAGTGGGAGAATGTAAAATATGATGGCCCTTATTGAGACATTTTATCGAACGCCGCATAAAATATGTTCGATAATATCATTGCCAAATCAAACCGTAAATTATCTAATCGAATAAGGATTAATCGACAACTGTCATTGGCAGTTGAAATAACTAAAAGAGTACTTCTACATTAAATGTTTGATGGAAACATTATACATATGACACAATTTGGATCCCTATTTTTAATGTTTTTTACACATAGTCTTACACCATCAATTTGTGAACGTGAGGTTAGAAGCATCCGAATTGTAGCAAGGATTTTAAGTCATTCACGTTCAATATTCAACACATATCAATGGTTGGAGGTACGCTTCCGTTTTACGTCATATCGTGTTGTTGTTCTTGAGAATTCATCCAGTGTAAGATAATTCTAACATTGTTTTTATCAAATATTGATATCCTTAAGTACACAATTTAGCATAAATGCATAATTATCTTAAAGCATGATCGATACATCTGATATGACCGATCTTAAGCGCAAAACCTTATACTACAAGTTACATTATCCTCGGCGAAAACTATTAATGATATTTCGACTGAATCTTGCCTGATTAATTAGGCCCAAATCATCAAGATTGAGTCGAAAAAATCTCATTAGGGACAAAGTTAGGGGTATCGAAACGGGTACCAGATATCGGATATATCCGTACCCGACCCGATACCTGTCGGGTACGGGTACCCATTGCCCCAAAATTCGAGATTCAGGTATAGTTGCTATGATAATGTCGGGTATCGGGTTACCCGATCGGGTATCAGGTTTATCCGATTACCCGATAGGGCACCCGATTGGATAATAAACTTCAAATTATAATTATTATTTGGGAATTGGGGGTGTGAAGACTGTTAAGAGTTTTCAGATTTCACGTCTCTTTCTAAATTCCAATTCCCGTCGTCTTTGATTTTCCCCCAATTAACCTGACGGTGACAGTCTTCAGACCCTTCTCTCTTAGACCGTCTCCGACACGACGGCGACGCCACCGGCTCCGACTCCACCCCCTCATCTCGACTCGATGCGACACCATCTTCCAACAATCGTGCTCTTTGAGTCCTCAACGACTCCACTCCACCGCCTCATCTCGAAGGTCGACCAGTGGGCTGCAGGTTGTAGGCTGCATTTACCTTCGAGTCCGACCAACCAGTCGACCCGTGCCATGACTGTGAATCCTCCACTCCACCGACCACTGCCCATAAATTAGCTATAGGATAAAGCCTTGACATTAATTCCTTGAAGCATAAATTAGATTTGAATCAGTGAACTGTGATTCCAATTTTCAATTTTCAGAATCAAATTTGTAGTTTGTTAATTGTTAGTGTCGTCGACGAATGATTCTTGAATTATATTGATTTAGAACTGCTCAGCTGCATATCAAGATATCTAATTATCTATGTTGTTAGTGTAGTCGTCGTCTCGTCGAATCGTCGATACACTCTAAAGAATTTCGTTCGATTGGCATTTGGCAATATGGAAATATGTTTAATCTGAATTTGATTGGCAATTTGGAATGATTAATGTGTGTCAGTGTGTGTGTATTGAGTAGGTAATTGGCTGTGTGTGTGATTCCATATGTAACTTCCATTTGAATGCCTAATTGTCATGTTTAATATAAATAATTTGCATCAAAATTAGTTGTAATTGAATTTCAATCTCCATTATTAATTATTAGTTTGTAAGCTTGTTCCATGAGTTTGATTTAGTTTGTAATGCTTCAGAAGAGATTTGAATTTTATATAAATTTATTAAAAAAATCGCAAAAAAGAAAAAAAAAAGTCGGGTAGTCGGGTACCCGATTGGTCAGGTACGGATACCCGAGTAGGGTATTCAAATTACCCAATTGCTGGAAGGAAGCCGATTTGGATATGGTCTTGAATAGAGCAACAGATCGATGTGAGTCCTTCCATGATCTACTTTTCACTCTGGTTAGCCTCGAGACTGGCGAGTTTAATGGCGAAATTCTTGATTTGGGTTATTCCAGAAAAAAGGTTCCCGAAATGGGAATCTTTTTTTTTTTTCTGTTCCACAAATGGGTAAGACGCATGAGGCTCATGCGTCTACCCTAGACGCATGCTCCTCATGCGTCTACCCCGTGGATGGCTGATTATAATGGTTTTTTTGTTGACTTTGTTGTTTATCTTTCATTACAATAGAATACACTTAATTTCTTTAATTTCTTCATTACAATAAAATGCATTACAGTCAAACAACATTAACAAGCAAATGTGAATCAACTACAATATAGA
>JAYDZE010496775.1:0-15694 GCA_034509125.1 Monilaria moniliformis
GAAGAAAAGGTTGCAGGAAATTGCATTACAGTGCGATACGCGTGAGCCACAAATCAAGTATGGAAGGAAAAGTGATTTTGGGGTAAGAAAAGGTTGCAGGAAAAAAAAGGTATTGTGGACGAGAGGGAGAGGTGAGGGGTGGACGAGAGGGTGAGAGAGAAGGATTGGGGGGGAGAGGCGGTAGAGAGAGAGAGTGAGTGTGACGCAGTAATGACCAAACCCTAATATATTTATGGGCCATTATGGGCTTAGGGTTATTAATTAAGTATTAGGCCTTTGCATAAAATTAATCTTAGAATTTACTGACGGATATCCGTCAGTAAATTCCGTCGGTAATTTTGATTTTTTAATATTTATTTTTAAATAGTTATTTATTATATCTAATTAAATTTTATTGACGGTAGGTGTCCGTCAGTAATACCGACAGACATAAATCCGTCGGTAATTTTGATGGTGATAATGGCGCGAAGGCTTCGCGCCAATATCCGTCGGAGATCTGTCAGAAAATCCGTCGGAAATTATCGTTGTCGATAGTCCGTTGGTAATCCGTCAGTATTTAATGACGGATGTATATCCGTCGGTAAATCCGTTGGTAATCTCCGTCTTTTTTGTAGTGTAAACTTCTCTTCTCTTACATTATTAATGAGTCCTACACCTATTTTTTCCTTAATCACTTAACACACACAATCAATAGCCCTTAACATTTTCTTCTCTTATCACCATTCATGAGTTCCATATCTTATTTTTTAATTATTTTTATTTCATATAATTTACAATTGTGTATATTAAATA
Source organism: Monilaria moniliformis (assembly GCA_034509125.1). Taxonomy (NCBI): domain Eukaryota; kingdom Viridiplantae; phylum Streptophyta; class Magnoliopsida; order Caryophyllales; family Aizoaceae; genus Monilaria; species Monilaria moniliformis. Next base: position 793 of record JAYDZE010496775.1, read on the forward strand.
TATATCCTAATTAAATTGATAAGCAAATAATTGAAAATACAGATTTCATTAAAATTAAAAAATTACATAATTAAAATAAAAAAAATTACATAATTGAAATAAAAAAAATTACATAATTAAATAAATAAAATTATATAATTGAAATAAAAAACTATAACTAAGAGAGTCCCAATTTCGCCTCGAGACCTTGCAAAACTCGGTGGTGCTTTTGGTTTCATTCCTCGTCTACTTGAGATATGTCTTTGTGTAATGCTTTGTAATACAAATTCCATAAAGCTTTCTCGTTGGTTTTTTCAATTGTCGTTGTAATTCCTTGATATCTTCCCTTGTTGCACTGCTTGTGGCCGACACATTTCCATTTGCCTTGCGCTTTGTACAATCGGACAGTTCTTACTTGGCTCCACACCCACTCTCTCACCCGCGTCGTCGCTTGGAACTTTTAGGGTATATACTGAAAAGCATGATTCCAGCTACTTGTACATTGTAAATCTTATTTCCCTGTTTATGAGAAAAATCTATTTTGTCTTGGTTTGCCATTTGATATTATGTTGTTTTACAAGAATTTATGAATGAGTGAACAAGTATAGGTCTTTTGCATTGTAACTGAATGGTGATCGGGTCATCATTAAAGGTCTCTCAGTCGGTGTCTTACAGAAGAAAACTAAGTTTAACAACCTAGATAGACTTGGACGATCTATCGAGAAAGGTTGCAGCGTTAGTCCAAAGTTTGCATACCTTGGCAAAATAATAATATTGGTGTGATATAGCATTGAATGGATTCAAGTTGAGATAAATCTTTCTTGCTAATTACTGAAAAATGAGATTTCAGTGATTCTTTATTTTTTAATATTTGTATATTACATTGATTGTACGGTATTGGTTATGCACTACTTGGATTCATCAAAAGGTGCGAGTTTTTCGTAACCCGAGAATACTAGTATCTTGGGAAGTGGTAATTAATATCCAACGACGCTATGATTGTTATTGCACTGAATCGTGTCCTGAAAGAGTCCGGGTTGATAATATCCGCAAGAGGTGTTCAGAAAAGGTTTTACCATACGAAACTTGACTGGTTGGAATTTTTTCTAGTACAATAAATAATGTTTTGACTAGACCACTATTGGTAAAAGATATTAATTAATTAAGCAACTAGCATGCTTAGATTAATTAGTGGATATTAGAATCTTAAACACGGAAAATAAATTAATTAAAAAGAAAGCCAGATTATTCATAATTTGGATTTGTACGGGTAAGTTAATATTAATTTTTTGAAGTGGTCCAAATTAATATTCTATTTGGGGTTGAATTAAATTGAAGCTTAATTTAATTAGTGAAAGCCCAATAGGGCGGTCAAGTTCAAACATCCTTGGATCCCTAACATAGCCCATTAAATATTCTATAAATATTAGAGAATGAGAAAACAATACACTCTACACTACACACTACACACTACACAGAACACACACACACACACACAAATGTTCTCTCATAGGGGAAGGTTTTTCCCATCTCTTTCTTGCTTAGTGTTTTTCTTCGTTATCCTTCTGTAGTCCTATATGTTTGATAGATTTGTGCACACTAATATTCAAACATAGAATTGAAAATAGGTTAGATTATCTAAGGTTGAATACCAAAGGAGCTCGTCACATGGAGAAGGTGTAAGCAATTGTCAATCTTGGAAGATTAATTAAACGGTATGATTCTTATCCATAGTATGGATGATATGTGATTTAATTCTATTTCATGCTACATATTTGCGTTCTAGTTCGTAGAATTTTGTATGAATACATGAGGACTTTTTTTTTTTTTATGAATACATGAGGACTTAAATTCTCTATATCATCCTTAAGAGATACCAGTAATTAAGGAATTCCATTGTTGGTTTTCCTTATCATGAACGGGGTCGGCCGAGTCGCAGGTGGAGAATTGGTCATCAGAGGTGTGTTAATATCTACATAGATTTCAAAGATCTTCATTGTTTTCTTCGCAGTTTACGAAATTCAGACGTCGCGGGTGAGAATCTCCGAGTTGGATTTGGTCGAGATCTTTGAGAGACGAAGAGCCGAGACAGGGAGATAATGAATGTGCCGATTGAGAAGCCATTGAAAAAAGAGGACATGTTGTTTGGATCGAAAGTGTAAGTGTTTGGATCGATTTCTTGTGATATATGATATTCAATATATTTTTGGAATTGGCCAGAAACGTCAGACATAGTGAAATTTGGAAGAGAAAAAAAAGAAATTGTGAAAATTTGGTAGATAAAATGAGAAGAAAATGAAGATGAAGAAAATAATTTTGAGGTGTGAATGAAGTGAGGTATTTATAGAAGGGGATGATTTTTTTTTAAAGGAAAAACGGTCATATTACCGTTTTAAAGCGGTACTCCGAAAAAAGAAAATGAAAATCGAAAATGCTATTTTATTAAAAAAATAAAATCAGCCAAAAGTAGGCCCAATCGCGCGCCAAGCGCGTATGCAGCACGCGACACGCGGTTGGCCGAGACGGCCGCGTCTGCTGCATGTGGGCGTAACCTGTGCGCTCGGGCATCTGGCCGCAAGCGCAGTGAAAACCGCTAGCTCATCTGTGCGCAATACGGTATGCTCGTAAGGCGCGCCCAACAGCTCAGGCTTCCCTACCCCAGCTGCGGATGCTCTAATTGGTCAGAAATAATAAAAACTTTTATACTGATGACTGATGAGTTTTCTTAATGAGAAAACAAGCTAGAAAGTTAAATTAGAATTTGTCCAAAATAATAACTCAACAAAATTTTACCCAATTCATAGAAATGTGGCCAAATTAATAATTTTAAACGATTGGCTAAAATGTCTATTAAAAAAAAAAACTTGTAAAGAGGAATTAATGTAGTTTCGTGGATAATCATCACTTATTATTCTCTCTTAAACATCATTTGCAGCGGCATAATCTCTCACGTTCTATAATTAATTAATTCAATTTTATTTTATTTTTGCAATAAATTAATTCAACTTTATAAAACCTTATTTTTGTTTACTTTTTCATTAAATCATGTTCCCATAATCCCATGTACAACCCACGTTAACCCCTTTCTGTTGCACTTATCGTTTTTTTCCCGTACCAATCAACAATCATTCCAATCTTAATTAATGGCGTTGAACTTTTCGCCCTACTCAATATTTAATTAGCAGCCCATGTTAATATCTATAACTAATAGTAATTATGTCAACTTAATTTTTAAAAATTATAAATTAATTAAACAGCAGTTGCATACCGACTATTTCTGAGTTGGGTCATGGAATATCGCAGCGTTGCAATGCATGAGCTCTGGTTATAAATAAGCCAATTTCATTAATCAAAACTTAATTAGCTAAATCAATCCATCTCTCTCTCTCTCTGTGGCGATATGGTTTCTTGTGCGGTATCATTCGGTGCAGTTGCTTCAGTTACATTGCTGCTTCTCACCCATTCAGCCGCAGTTGTTCAGCTTCAAGAATGCGACTTGTACCAAGGGAGATGGGTTTCTGATAAATCGTACCCGCTCTACCGCGCCGAGACATGCCCGTTTATTTTGCAGCAGTTTAACTGCACCGGAAATGGACGGTCCGATCTTCAATATCAGAAATATAGATGGCAGCCCACTAACTGCAACTTACCAAGGTAACAAAACACCCTCACTGTGTGACAACTGCGTGCTTTTTTTAATATTTGATGTGAGGAAAAATAATTACAAAACATTTAATTTATTGTCATCAAAACTTACGAATTCATATTTATATATCTAGTGATGAATTATACCCTAATTTTTGTTTGAGTTACAAATAATTATATTCTGAGTTGTAAAATTATGGTTATATTTATGCTTATCTTATGATTAATAAACTTTGCTCTAAATAGAATGTGAATAAATAAATAGTATGCGTAATTAAAACAGGTTCTCCTAAGAATTTTTCTTATCCTCATAGTTGGATTGAGCCTCGAGATGTTGCAGTATTTTTATTCTTTTCTCTACCGGGAAAAATGGAAGTTCAATTCGCAATAGTAATCCTCATGAGGGCCGGGGCGGGTACAAGGGGTGCGGGGGAGCACCAACACCCCAGACCAATTTTAATTTTTTAATAAAAAGTAACACCTTATAGTTCTGATTTTGCCAGAAAAAATATTTTTAATTAGCACTCGTCCCACTATTTTTCTCATAGTTGGAATGAGCCCTACTCATGTCGGAGTCACTAAATTTGAAGGTGGAAAGTTGTGCAGGTGGAAGGGGTCATATTTTTCGAGAAAAGTGAGAGGGAAGCGCATAATGTTCGTGGGGGACTCACTAAGCATGAATCAGTGGCAGTCTTTGGCATGCATGATTAACGCTGCGTATCCAACTACACCGTACCAGCCTACGAAAACCACGGGTTTATTATCCACCATCGTCTTCCCGGTTAGTTTAATTATTTATTTTATATTTTCTATTTATTTAATTAATGTTTATAATAATAATACTAATAATTTGCAGAAATTGAACATCACGTTGATGTACCTTCGAAATGCGTTCATCGTGGACTTGGTACTGCAAAACGGGAAAAGAGTGCTGAAACTCGACTCCGTTGCAGGCAGTTCCAAACAGTGGCTGCAAAGTGACGTATTGATCTTCGACACGTGGCACTGGTGGCTTCACGCCGGAAATAAACAACCGTAATTTAAAAAAAAAATCTAAATATATATTTTTTGTGTGTAATAATTAATTATGTGAATATAACTAAAAATTTCAACATTTTTTCTAAATTCAGATGGGATTTTATTCAAGATGGGGAGACTATGATACCAGATATGGATAGGTTGGAGGCGTATGAGAAGGCTCTGAGGACGTGGGGAAATTGGGTGGACAAATATGTGAAACCCAAGAAACTCAAGATATTTTTTCAAGGTGTTTCTCCCGATCATTGGAAGTAAGTAATATTTTTGGAACTAGTTCAAATAATTCTAGCTAGCATATTTGGTAGTCATTGATGGTCGTTGAATTATACATGATGTGATTCTTATTGTTCGAGGTCTATAAAAAAGTTACCTACATTATCAAACTTATTAATGAATCGACTTTTTTTGTAAACAGTGCCAAGTATTGGGGTATGCCAGAACTGCAACGGTGTAGGGGAGCACAGAGGCCCTTAGACCAACAAATGGATGAAGGTGATGACACCAAAAGGGCAAATGCTGTATTGAAAGAGGTGTTAACAAGCATCAAGAAACAAGTGAACTTATTAGACATCAATCGATTGTCGCAATTTAGAGTTGACGGGCACCCTTCTATCTATGGAAATCCTAGACACATTGGTATGGATTGCACTCATTGGTGCCTTCCAGGAGTTCCTGATGCATGGAATCAATTTCTTTATGCTACTCTTCTTACTCTTTGATAAGCAAGGTTGTCCATAGATGCAGTTGGACATATTTGGATTTCTTTTGTTGGTGTGAATTGTTATTACATTTTTTATACATCCATCTAATTTTTCTATTCAAGTACTATTTAGCTGTAAATGTTTCTTTAAATAATATGACATGATCATCAGCAATAAAATTTTCTTGTTTCCCCTAAGTCGATAATAATGCAATTTCAATTTATGGAAATGGGCTATATACGATGGACACATATTGGGCTCGTGTCGAATTCAACACATTTTAATTTTTAAGTCTACTTTGTAGGGCATCTCATAGTTTAGCTAAGTCTGGCCCTCAAAATATTATAAGATTGTTTATCTTTCGAAATGTCTTTGTTCATTTCATTTTTTTGAAAAGAATGGATTATAAGTCGATGTCAAAATTGAATGGAGACAATAATTGATACCTATCTTTTAGATTGTTCTTTACGTCAATTCCAATGATAACGCGTTTGGTTATTGCTCTATCTTTATACGAACAGAAAACTTAAAGCTCGATCTTTACCCAAACAAAAAAATTAATACAAACATTTTTGTTTGAATAGTATTTCTTTTCTTAAAATGCACCACTTTTTTTCCGCAATAAACAAAAAATTCAAAGGCATGCATTATTGTAGACTCAAATTCAAAATCTTTAGCTTCATGCGTTAACTACTCTACCACTAGACTAACATACACACGGAAGCTCCACTTTATGGTGTCCCCTTGTGTTCTACTTTTAAAAAAATTGAATATTTTGAAAAAATGTCTTGAATTTCATTTTATTGTATTTTAGTTTAATTTTTTACTTATTAACTATGATTTATTATGTCCAATTATATTATATAAACTCCAAAGGTCCTTCGTGAATCATGACTACGATGTAAGCGAATTCAGAGAAATAGCTGACCACTTACTAATACCAGAAATAGAAGCAGATAATGAATGCATCATATATATATAATGATAGAAAAGAGATTGATTTAGAATCATAATACGGTTTTGTTATAATTTTTATCTTTAATAAATCATTACATCTTACTAAGCTCAATAAAATAGATGCATGTCAAAATATAGTTGATCATTTATGTCGGGAGGCACAATTGACAACTAAAGATGATATGCAACTATCATTACTAGCGTGAATGAAATAATGTCATTTTAATTTTGTGGTGAATAAATATATATTTTTTAAATAAAAAGATTTATTAGACTAACACTTTCACAAAGCCATACCCACATTCAATTGGTTTGTTTACATAAATAAACTTTTTTTATATATAAAAGTAAAAGTAAAATAATTAAAAGCCATAGATATGTTATTGTCAACGCATTAGTATCTCGAAACGCGTAAACCAGACATACTAGATGGTCCAATAATCTGTACAGGGCAATAGTTTTGACTTGTAATGTTCAGATAATATCATCCACAAAAAACTTTCATTTGTAATGCATGTGCTTTGTCTCGTTTCAAAGAGTTTATATCTGCCTACATTTAGTCAAAGACTTGAAGCTTCATTTAATAATGCATACAATATTTATTATAATAACCAAGCTTATTTCGGACTGGCCTATTAATATGTGAAATATATATGTATTATCTTATCAGTAGCCAGTAGGTTTGTTCCACCATATTCGAATTTAAATGCAAAATTATTATAATAGAAAGATCAATGTTATGTTTACTATTTTAAATAGAAACATTTGTAATTTAAATCTCAAACTTATTAGGCCATTATTAAATCTCAAAGTGATGAAGACTCTTTCTATAAACAGAGAGATCTAAAAATCAAGCTTCTTCGCTCCTCTTTTTCAAAGTTCAATATAAAAATAAAGAGTAATGCTCTAACATTTCAATTTTGTTGCAAATTTGTATGTTTATTTGTTAGCACAAGTTTGTGGTTGAAATTTAAACATTCATCCAACATCAAAACTTAAAATTGATTGAAGGCTTTTGGAGTCCATTGTAGTGTCCTACATTGTAATCAATTTCGTCGTGAAACGTTTGATGATAGAGTAATTGAATCAAGAGTTGGCGCGAGAAATTTGTCGGCTAATTTTTAGTTGTATGAATTGCAATTTGGATGCCGAACAAGAAGATTAACAATAAGGGATGGCAATACACATAATAAACTTCAAATGCCCATAATTAAAAATGAATTTTGACATGAATGTTTAAATCTCAACTCGAAAAATAAATAAAAAGATAAAATTTAGGATAGCCTATTTAGATGGTGCAAATTAATAGTTGGCCACCAATTTAGTTCAAATAAAATTTAACCGTTTTTTTTTGTTTTTTTGGACAAAATTGCCCCTTGCAGTGAATTTTTATTTTTATTGACACTGACCAAAATTTAACATTTCATTTTCCCTGATTTCTAAATGTAAAAATTATATCACTACTCCAATTTATGTCTCCCTCAAGCAGCATCCTCACCTCTCTCATCGTCTTCACCCTAACCATCTCCATCATCTCCCATTCCGCCTTCGACCGCCGCGACGACCTCGCCGACGTCGATCACATCGGCACTGCCACCCACACATCTGGACTGTCAATTGCTAGATCTCGCACTTAAATAGACCAGCAACCTCCTAATTTGGGGCAACATCCTCTGCTGGTACATCAAGTCTACCTCTACGATGCTCTCTCCGCCACTTATTCCGTCAATGTCTACCGCATCTTCTTCGATCATATCGGCCCAACGCCGATCTACTGGAGCATGACGCTGCTCGTCATAGTGTTGTTTTCATGCCTTATTTTGTGTACATCGTGGTGCAACGATCGCTTTTTCTAATTGATGATCGTATTATACAGGAGATGAAGCAATCGAAGACGGGTTTGATGGATTCGTCATTGTGGCCGCGGGAAAAGAAGAAATCGAATCAACTAATGTAGGTTGGGTATTCGGCTAGGGTTGATGCAAAAATTAGGCATTTGAAGCTGCAATTGTAGAAGAAGATGAAGTCTTTCGATTTGTTTGTCGCGAACAATAGGCAATGATGATGACGTTTGTGTGTGTGAGTGTTTTATTTTCATTTTATTTTCTGTTGTTAGATTGTATTGAATCATTGTAACTAGTATACTACACAATTTTCTATTTCGTTTTTGTTTCTTGCATAGACATGACTTGCTATTGCATGGTGAAATTGTTTGGTTGTTGTGTGGTTGCTTATGGGCTCAGGCGGGATTCTTTGTTTCAAATTACTATTGTTTTCTAGACTTTTTTGGAAACAAAAAGTACTTATTTATTTAATCCTTCTAGTTCGTAGTCGAATGGATTCTTTTGATAAGGTGTTGCAGTATTCAAGTGGCAATTCAAACTTTAAAACACTAATAGATACGTTATCAAAGTCGAGCGTGGGGCCTTGGCATCATGCTCAACTTTGGTATGAGTGGTTCGAATTTTTTATATTTGAACAATGCATACCAAAATTGAGCGCATCAGGCATTATCTTTGCACACCCTACTTTGGTATGCTTGGTTCAAATTTCCATATTCGAACCACGCGAACAAAGTCTCGTACAGTTTGAATTTTCATATCCGAACCACTCATGCGCACGTAAGTTTGGTATGCATAATATGAGTTCGACCAATACATACCACGAATACTAATCTCTATGCGTGGCACGACAGAGGACGACCTACCTCAGGTTTGGTATGCATGGTATGAATTCCATCGACTTATACCATGCGTACAACTTGATTTTTGTAGATTTTCAAAAAACGGCTAAAAACTAATTTTATATATTTTTTGAAAAATTCCTAAAAATTCTAACCCAACTCTCTTCACTATGCATAGTAAATGCATGCGTACATAATTGACATATCAAACGTCTAATCACTATTCACTATGCATAGTAAATTTTGGTATGCATGGTACGAATTGACATATTCCATACCTTGTGTACCAAACATGCAGGCCCAGTTATGAGAACGACCGAGTGCAGTATTTGGTATGCGGGGTATGAAATTGGCCAATTTATAGTACATATACCAAATTCTGCAAGCGCAGTGTCGAGACTGTGAGCTCAAAGAGTTTTGTACATGTTATGATTGGCTGAAATCATACCATGCAAAGCAAAATTTGATTTTTTTTTTCTTGTCTTTTATCGATTTATATTATGTTTTTTCATTTTTTTTCCATTTCAATTTGTTGTCTTATGTTTTGTCATCTATTTGTTTTTTTTTTATTATTAACAAGGCCCTTTTCAGATGCAAAGACAATAAAAAACTTCAATGTTTTGCTAATCGAAAAAAATCCAGTCACTATCGAACAACAACCAATATGGTAACAAAATTGATAAAGACGCATTGGAATATGAATTATGTTCATTCTTCTACAAACAGAATGAGATTACATTCAATCTTACACAGAAAATTAGAAATCTAAAATTTATGAATACAAAAAATTTATCTATAAATTTTTTAATGGTACATTGGATTAAGAAATTTTCATACAGAGCGTTTCATTAAAAAAATTATAGATTGTTCCTTGTATTCATAGATCTCTTATCACATCATCTGTTGTCTTGTTCTTTTGATCTTTCATCATCTGATCTCCATCCATATTGATTCTAGGATCAATCAAAGTTGTTGGCTCATTATATTGCATGGATAAAAAACATCTATCAACATGAATACCACACAAGACACTGATAGGCAAAGACATTCCTGGCTGATATCCACCGCTTAAAAAGTTTATAGACATGTTGGAGCAACAGCTTTGCAGATGAAGCTGTGGGGTCGAGGTTCAAGGGGTTGGAGGCGGCGCTATCTATCATTTCTAGCTTGTCTTGCCAAACTCTATCACGTTCTCTTGGCAAAGCCGCAAGATGAATGAAGAAGAGCATTATGCATGAGATGAATTTGTTGCTCGTCATATTTTTTGGAGAAATAGGATCCCCATGGATTTGTATGAGAATGATCTCTTGCCTGGACCAAGCCATTCAATCTTTGGCGGAGGCGAAATAGAATTTGTGGTATGCACGAGAATGAGCAATCAGATATTATGGCACTGCGCGTTGGCGGCGCATGTGTGGTGGCAGACTAAGAGAAGATGCAAATTAGGATTGAGAGAGACACAAATTAGGGTTCAAATGAAAGAGAGATGGTATAACTAGAAGCTCGATTGGGAGATAGGAGAAAAAAAAAGAAATGACTCATATATTATGCATGTCAACATTTACTGTGCAGAGTGATTAGACGTTTGATATATATGAATGATGCGTTGACATATTTCATACCTTGCTTACGAAACATGCGCGCCCAGTGCCGATGATGACCGCCTACAATATTTGGTATGCATGGTATGGAATTGACCAATTCATACCATGCATACAAAACATGCGCGCCCAGTACCGAGAAGGGCCACACGCAATGTTTGTCATGCATGATATGAATTGGCCATAAAGAATACCATGCATAACAAACCAACTCACTTTGTGTTAATGTCGTGTCGAGGAGGACTGCACATAATGTTTTCATTTGAAGTCCAGGTACAAATTAACTGAATTAACACCAGGTTTACCAAACTTGCGCGTGGTGGCTATGGCGCCCTGCGGTGGTGCCAAGATCGTGCGCTCAAATGATTGGTATGCATTGTATGGAATTATGATCACAACATATATTGAGGATGAATGTGTTGATTTAGTTTATATGGTTCTTCATTGGTAGCGTGCTGCTTGTCTTGAGGGTTCTCTGATTGCTGCTTTTTAACTCTGTGACCTTGCAAGCTTGGCATCACAGCTCATCATACTTGTATTTTAGCTGCAGCTTCCAATGGATGGTAGCTACTAAGACATCATTTTTCACCAATGTCGGGAGTTTGGAAGAGATGGCTCTGTCTATCTCAGCAACATCATCCATATTCTTAGACAAGGATTTATACTGCTCTTCAAGGGCATGCAGAAGCTCGACCTTTGTATCATGGATGTAGTTGCGATGGAGATGTAGAAGTTCTTGGAGGCGTTGGAGATAGGTGGACCTCCTGAGTATTAGCAGGGTCAGGGTTGTGGTGGTGAGAGCTTGGAGTCTCAAGAAGTTGGTGAAGGATGTCTTCTTGTTTCTGCTTCTTGCTTCGAGTCATCCTCGGCTAAAATGACTTTATAGCCACCTCAATGGCCCACTGTGAGCCCTTGAGGGCATGTCACATGGGACGAACGAGAGGGAGATGGATCTGTTCACTTATAGATTCCGAATGAGTTCCTAAGGCACACAGAGTGACATTCTCTATTCTGAAGACGATTTGCCCTCGGGAAACTCTCATTGCTGGTCAAAGATGACCGCATCTCTTCCACGCTATCCAAAATTATGACAATGATTTTTGTACCCAATTTGGCCTTCTTTCCCTTTCTAAAAATCCCGACTTCTTTATAAAGGAGATTCAATAGAAATTTCTCCCAGTTACATTCCCTATGAGAGAAAATGACCACCATCACGCTCTGTTGGGCACTGCTTATTCGGTTAGAAGGGCGTCAGAGAGGAGGTCGTTGTCCCGGGGGAGAGTGTAGACATTCTCTACGCACTTGTCTACGTTGATCTCAAATTATTTCATCTTGATCTATTTTTCTTCTTCAATGAACGCCTCAGATTCAACAATGTAGAGTTCATCTCCTTGTTTATAGAGACATAAAAAGAACATCCCTATTTCTTTGTACAAAATGACTGAGGGCTTGAGAGATATCAATTTTTGAAGCCCTAGATTTTGGAACAAGTTGAAGATTTCTTAAATATTTGTGTGATTGGTTCCGGTGAGGGATACGATAGGCACGTGAGATCAGGTTGTAGCATCCATGGTTGCATTTTATGTAGAAAGTAGAGCATTGGGGGGTTTTGAGGATTTGTAGATGGAAGGATTTGAAATTTTGTAAGATTGTAGAGGTAGAGATCGTATGAAAGTGGGAGTAGATCGCGGGGTTTATGGTTTGGGTTTTAGGGTTAGCAACATGAGAGCGTCATTTTCGCTACTTGATGATTGAGCTTCCTACGTGTTATCCTATGTTTTTTTACTTTTGACATTACTTTCTCTACAAAAGAAAATATAATAAAAAATAAATTTATTGGTATGCATGGTATGTATTAGCCACAAAGAATAATATGCATACCAAACCCAATCTGAAAATATATACAGCAAAACCAACAAATGAGTTTACACATTATTAATATAAAGTTTGAAAATATATAAATATATTTAAATAACCAACAAATGATATTGCAAATTATTCAATTCTGACCCTCTCCTCACTTACTAGCACTTGTTTTTGTTATCTCATTGACAAAGGTGGTTCTCTGTGACTATGTGAGGGTGATCACTGGGTCTTGGCAACCTACGAAAGTTGAATCTTGTAGGGCTAAGACATAGCTTAAAGCAAGCACATCCATCAACGTAGACGTTTCGGCGCGTGGCGCGGGTGCTTTAGGATGAGGCTTTGTTAAACCTACATGTCAAAAGAGAAAATGTCAAAAAAATTAAACTCTAAATCATAAATCCTAAAACAATTTCAAACCTAGAAATATAAAGAAATTAAATATGATTTTGGATATACTTTGACAGGCGCAAACGCTCAAATTTCTTCTCGTTTGTGAACCTCAACATACAAGGTCCCTTATTTATGTTTGCCCTACGTCCGACAAACAATAGAAACCCTAAGCCAAGAAAACAACCGTGTTTCCTTTTAAAATGTAACTGTGTTTGGACTTTCGATTCTTAAGGACGCCAATGATGTTAGAAGACAATATCTTATAGGAGATGCTATTCCACGGGAATTCCTCTCATCGTCGTGTGTCTTCAAGTAAAGTCCATAACCAATCTTGAATTTTGTGTTCGAAGATATCAAACCCTAATACAAAATGGGCCTCAATCAACATCTGCAATTTTAACCATAGTTCTCGTTGTTGAGTAGTCGTGTCTAGACAGAGCCCGTCGAAATAATATACTCACCTGATGGCTGAAAACTCGTTAGGCCAAACCATAGCCCTGTCATGAGCGCAAACTCCACGCGAGAAATCGCATGACTTTATCTCCAACTTTAAAGAACAAGGTTATGTTATCTTGGCATGTGCATCTTACTTGAAGCTAGACCATGTAATGTATAGCCCCACCACCTCTGTTGATCCGACGGATTTCTCCATGTCTGATACTGATCCGCTCCAAGTTTTACTAGAAATTTTCTCACATCTGTGATCAAAGTCTCTTGGCCCATGAGATGTACCTCGTGAGTAAAGTTAATCAAGAGTTCTCTAATGTGTTCTCATTGCATTTGCACCAATATAGAATCAGTCAATGTGAGAATGTTGTTTTTGTTGGATATTGAGGTTGGATGGTGTTGGATCTTGATGGATTGCCACATATTTTTGATACTTTGCTAATTCTGTGTGTCGTGGGGGCGTCATTGGCACTGCGCGTAGGTTTGGTAGTCTAGGTACGAATTAGCCGAATTAATATCAGGCTTATCAAACTTGCATGCGCACGTTTGGTAATCCTGGTACAAATTCGGTTGAATTAATATTAGGTTCACCAAATACGCGTGTGTGGTTTCGAGGATGCCCGCACGCAGGCTTGATAACAATGGTACTAATTCGACTGATTTGTACCTCATACTACATCACTCAAAATTCCTATAAAAACAAAATAAAAATTCAACAACACAAAAGAATTGTAATGATCTTTAACAACACCAAATTTTGTCCAACAACAACAACACAATAAATAAATAAAAACAACTGCAAACAAAAAAGTTAGACACTGAAATGATATTTGATCATTCAAAATTCAAATCGTCCGTCAACGTCACCTTTTTTTAAAATACAAAAAAATAATTATCGGAAACAAATCATTGCTTGGGTTTGCAAGCTGCAACACTGTCGATAGTTGCATTCTATAGTTGGTTCGGAAGAATTTGAGTTTGTAAGCAATTCTTCGATAGCCATTGTCAGCGTTTGATAGAGCGACGATTTAATTACAAAGAGAGAGAGAGAATGAGAGAGGGAGAAAATTAGAAAGAGAAAGAGAAATGACCGCCAATAAGGTATTTATGACACAGTAATTTTTTTTTACACCAACCGCATTCACCTAGAGCATTTTTATCCGAAAAATAAAAAATCATCTATACTTTAATTTTTCTAAATTCGTAACTGTCTATTAATTTTACTATCTTGATGGACTAATTCATAAATCTACCATAACATATCTTATAATGTTTATAGTGCTTCGTGTATTGAAATACACGAGGGGAGAATTTTATTTAGATTGTGCAATCTTGGTTGGTCTATCAACTAACTCAACAATCGATCATTCATTTCTTACTATTTTTTGTTTTCTCAAAACAAAGTCATATCTTTCAGCCAATTCGATCAAGACTAAGAAATCGAATGAAAGTCCAATTTGAGATAAACATATATACAGAATCAATGAACATATATATAGTGTAGGAAATATATATGGGAGGAAATCAACAATGAAACGAAGTAGATAAACACGAATACTCTGAAAGTCGTGTCGAACACTTTCAGATCAAACTAT
>JAYDZE010496886.1:0-15694 GCA_034509125.1 Monilaria moniliformis
CTTGTTCTTCATATCTACTGGTGGGTGTTGATGTACCGGATGCTTGTCAAGCAAATCCAAGAAAGGGGTCGTGTCAGCGAAGATGTTAGGTCTGGTAAGTGAAAATTGAAAATTGAAAACCAGCACTCAATTTCATGCATAGAGCCTCAAAGTTGCAGCTGATAAATATTCAGTAGACAGCATACGTGGTGGTGAAATATTTAAGAACCTAAATTGCATTTTTTTTTCCTGAGATGATAGCCTACATTGCATGTTGATACAACCTTTAACATAAAATTTGCATCCCCTTTCTGCTGGGCATAAGGGACACAAATTTTGATATTATGAAAATCAATCCTAATCTGAAGCTGGTATACATATATACTAACATTTGAGACCAATCCAACTGCTGAATGTTCAAGTATTATATGTCTTGGATTTTCATCAGATTGGTTCCATGGTCCTTTAGTAAATAAATAACAAAGTCAAAAATCATTCCAGGAGAAGCCCATCAGGATCTTTGCATTTCCCCTCACAATAAAGTCATCGGGCATGTTTAAAAGTGAAGCTTATGCTGTGGCATACTGCATGTCTGCTGTTTCCTTTTGTCTGAAATCTGAGTCTGTTTCCTCTCCCTTCCAAATAAAGAGACCTGCATTGATTGGAGTAGTAAGAGAGAGTGAAGAAAGTTGTCCCTTTTGTTATAACCATATCCGTTGTTTCCTGCGCAGATTCTGAAGATGAAGATCCTCATGAAGATTGACAAAGTAAAACCTAGTCAATGCCCAAGTCACATGATTGTACATGGTAAGCTGCAAGACTATTGATGTGGCCAGACAGCAAGATACATCCCTTTATAGCCATATGATAGTATACACCTACTTCTACTACCATTACGTTTTCTTGAAAATCATAAGCTTGTTCTAGTTCCTTATTTGAGATTTTCATTTGTTGCAGATTCAAGAGCATCCTACGTTCACCGAAACGTTTCTTGACTTTGTAATGATCAGAAGATTTACTTTCCAAAAAAAAAAAACTTGCATCAACTGAAGATCACTTGAGAAACAGCCCTTGTCGAAGTGGTGAGCTTGATTCTTCATTTTATATTTATGCGAGCCACGTTATTAGAACAGTGCCATTGCCTCAGAAAAAAATGTAAAAAAAGTTCTCCTATTGACTATTTGCAATGGAATGTACCAGAATTTGGACATTTTAGTTAGTCAATCTTGAAACTAGCACTGCAAATTATGCAGCACACAACACTTTGTACAATATTTTTTACCCCAGTTTTTATTGAAATTAAGTTCGGCTTGTTTGATGATATTATGATGGACACGCTTGTTAAATCATTATAAGATTTGTGCTTCTAAAGAAGTTGAATTAACTAATAAAGGTTGAAAAGGTCGCAGGGGCATTTGCGACTTCATCGAAAATACTTTCTGCAATAATACACGACTTTAGTTTTTTCCAAAGGAAAAATAACCATAACTATTTTGAAAAAATTATCTACCTACCCATTGATTGCAAATACTATTATGATGACTATTTTGCTTATAACCGCTGCTACAAGACTTATGGTACAAGTCTCCCGTTAATAAAATGGCAAATATCAATCTACATCTCCACATTGGATATCTTTTCAAAAACATCTCAATGTTTAATAAATTACAAGTTTTTTTTTTTCCTTTTAAAGAGGATCAATAATGGTTTTTTATTTATCCCATGATGATTCGAACCCCCGACCTATTGGTTGGAGGAGAATCGTCTTACTTTAATAAATTACAAGTTGACAAACAATAATTTGCCGTTTATATGATTATATTATGAGAAGATGTTGCGTCAACTGAAATCTCATTTAGCACACTGGAGTCCAATGTGGAAATACATGCCCTCTTTTTCCGAGATAAGTGGGTACATATTGCAAACCTTCTTTTAGAGAAAAGATGAATAATGCTAGAGTTTTCATACACACATTTGATAACAAATACATGGAACTCCAAAAGAGTAGCAATTTAAGTTCATGAATCTACTATATCAAGTATAAATATCATCCGTTGATAGCATGTCACATACGCAATTTCCAAAACAAATCCCAACATACTTTTATTCTCGGTGTATTGTCCAATTCAAAGTTAAATTGTCCAAACATTATTACCAATTCGAATATATTCCACTAGGAACATTTAAAGGACTCATAAATATTATTGTTACGTAGAAGTAATAAAGCTGTCATCTAGTACACTTATCCGGTCGCCTACAATCTTTTCACATAATTTGATGTGAGTTTCACCAATAATTTGTATGATTATTCCATCCCTTAGATAAGTTTAAAAAATGTTATAATAATTAGTCAATATAATGAAGCAAAGAGCAAAAGGATTAAAAAAAAAAAAGAAACTTTCCTTAAAGTAAGGGAAATCTTAGACGGAGAAAGGAAAGCTTCCTGTACTAATAATAGAATCTACAGCAATAAAATCCCATAATCTATAACTAACCTCAGCACGATACTTTTATCTAATCTGATTAGTCCTATAGTTATTTCAATAAATAACTGAAACGATACTTTAACTTTGAGGAGAGGGTAGACGATGAAGTGTAGCTTAGTTGCTAAGACGTTTCTCCTCCAATCAATAGATTGGGGGTTCGAGTCACCACGGGAGTAAATGGAGAACCATTATTGATTCTCTTTAGAAAATTTAAAAAAACTTTGAGGGGATGGTAGTAACTTTTCTTTAAAAAGAAAAAGATAGCAACTTTGATATATTATGCACATTTAAAGGGAGAAACATAATACAACAAGAAAGGAAGTGAAGTAAGAGAACGATTTAATATGACCTAAACCGAAGAAGTCACACAATAATTATGTCTTGTCGTTAAATTTTGTTTGAATATGTAACCAATTATTGTACGTTTCATACGAGTATCACATATTTTTTCAAAAGTGAAGGCTTTACCCACGACCTGCCTCTCATCACCTTACAACTAATTCCCATCACACTTTCACATTTTTCTTACTTTTTATGTCCCTCTCAATTATTCATCATGTTTCTCATTCAAATAAAATGACTAAATCATGAAAACAATTTATTGCTTATAATTCATAGGGTTAATGACCGAATCTATCCTAATTTTTAGTGATTTGTATCAATTGTAGTCCAATTTTTTCAACTTATCAATTTTATCCATAACTTTCCAACATGTATCAATTTTATCAATCGTTTTTTAGATAATTATTTCTAAAAATAAAAATTAAAGTGAAATATCAGTATCCTCGTATTCAACTTATTTCTCGGAGAAAAAGAATAGGTTATCATTAAATACATTGTGTCACGGCTCAACCGTTGGAGTGAAATTCTGATGATAAAATTGATACAAGTTGAAAAATTAGAATAAAATTGATAAATTGAAAAGATTAAGATATAATTAATACAATTGCTAAAAATTGAAACAAAATTGATAAAATTCTAAAGGATAAAATAGAATCGATAAAATTACTAAACATCATAATAAAATTAATCATTAACCCTAAATCCTAAGATCTAATTGTAATCACATAGTTCCATACCATAGGTTAGTTAGGATTTACGTATCTAGCTGGAATCTGTCTCACTCATATATTATCTGGTATCTAAAAATTTATTTATAGCTGGGATCTGTCTCACTCATCATTAACCCTAAATCCTATGATCTAAATTTTGTACATTGAATTCTCAGTATTACGTGAGTTGCTTGAAGAGTCGCATCATTATCACAAAATCAAATACCCTAGGCCTAGGCTCATATCGATAGGACAATACAACGGTTCTTGCTAACAACTATCTAATATTAATCGTTTTAACAAAATTGTTAACTAAAGTTTTTTGCTGCTAATTACCCCAAAACGTAGCTCTATTTGCTAACAATTTTTGTTAATAAATTATGATTAAACACCTAAATTAACTTTTATTCTTTATGTCGTAGTCAAAGGGGATCTCAATTTATTTTCCTGCGGCTGTTACCTTTTAGTTTTACAGGCTGATATTGCTCCATAGATGACGGAAAGAAGAGTTTCAATTCACATTAAATCCTAAATTGCCCTATTTATTCCTAATTACTCCACCAAATTTTTGTATTTATGCATCAATTATTCATTTGCAAGTACAAAATTAACAATTGTAGAATTTAAGATTGCGAATGAATTTAAAGCTCCTAATAAATTCCTTCAACATTACTTGATTGAGTTGACCAAGTAATTAATTTGAATTTCATCACTCTTATTATAAACCTTTTTCTTTATTACAACCACAAGTTTGATGACTCGAATTCTCGATTTATTAATTAAATGAAAAGTATCTTACCAATTTCGTCATTAACTCACGTCACAAACCTTTCTCTATGTGAAATTTTATTTCTCTAAAATTTAAAAAACTTATGTATAAGATTTTTTTAATCCTAGTGCAATCTTAAACTAATTTCCCCTCTCTCATTTTCTTAAAATCTATTTTATTAGGGAAATAAAAGATATAAATGTTGATAAGTGCAAGGTATCATTAGTATCAATCTCAAACCTTAGTTTAAAAAAAATAAAAATAAAATCTAAAAAGCTACGATTTTATTGCACCAATAAGGCAATAAATATGTCACGGGGTTGGAAATAAACGTAAAATAGAAAAGCTAAAAAGAGAAATTACCATTTTTGACAACGATTCACACAAGTATAAATATAATGTAATCGAGCCCTTCAAATTGAATCGCTCTGCGTTGAGTTGTGCCCTCGATTCAATTCAGTCGTGGCGTTTTCTCAAGAATTCTCAATTCCCCAAAATCACAAGAATTTCTTTTAAAAAATAAATAATACAAAATAAAAATATCTCACCGAACAAATTCCTTGAACAAAGAAAAGAGTAAACACACATAACCAGTAGCAGAAATTCAAGAAAATGCACACGTACGCAGTATGTGAATGCCCAAAAAACCTTCTACGCTTTTCTATTCTTTTTTAGTTTTGGCCGAACCCCACTTGTAACTGGAAACACAGAATCAGAACAGGAGGTCAGTGTTGTTTGAATGTTCTATATTTTCTTGATTTATGTTTATCTTAATATATTTATATTTATATCTCTTCATATCTATTCCGTTTATTTTTTTTCCGTGTTTAAGGAAACTAGGAATTTTGTGTGTGTTTTTGTTGCAGGAAGTAGGTTTGTTGGGTTAGTTCTACTTTGCAGATCCAAGCCGATATCAAGTAGTTGTTCATTGGCCGCAATTTGGAAGCCTTTCTTCTCTTGGAGTTGTTTATTTGGTAAGTCGCCCGAATCTGGTTATGTGTTTGTGGTTGGTTGTGTGCAATCTTGTAATGCTGATCATGTTTTGGTGTTGTTTGATTGAATATTGGTTTAGTTAAACAGCAAGGGATTTGTAAGTATGTGAAGTTTATGCTGCTATGGTTTAGTTGGTCATGTGAACTACGCAGATTGCAACCACTTTGTTGTTTATTGGATTTGTCATTGCATTGTTTTCCATTTGGGTTGATGTGAAAAGTTTAGGTTGCTACACGACTTTCCCCCAATGATTATAAGTAGTATGACATTGAGCTTGTTAGGATGTTGTCTATAGAGTTGGGTTCTGTTGTTTTGCTCTTCTTGTCATGAGAAGCTTGTTTGCTAGCGACTATTGTGGTTTTGTGAGGTTGAAACTATCTCCAACTCAGAATATTCAAGAAAAAATATTCATTACATAATTTAAGAAATTGCAACTCATCAAAGATGTAACTGGTAGTTTTGCAGTTGATTTCGTACAACTGATGAAATAATTTAATATTGACATGTTTCTATCCTTAAATTGCTTGCATTTGAACTAACTTATGCTATTCTTTCCTATATTTGATTCTGCAGTTTCAGTCTTTCATGCTGTGTTTCCTGATCATTTCACCAATATAATAGTCTTCCTTTTCTCTTCAGAAGAAAGTATAGTATCAATGGGTAAAGATGCCTATAGTGATGAATTAACTCATCGGAAACATGGGCTCTTGAAAGATCAAGTTCGGTTGGTTAAGAGGAATGACTCAGACCGCTATGAGGTTGCTCCAATTCCTGATAATTTGTCTTTTGAGAAAGGGTTTTTTGCCGTAGTTCGTGCTTGCCAGTTGCTGGCACAAAAAAATGAAGGACTCATATTAATAGGAGTAGCTGGTCCCTCTGGAGCTGGGAAGACTGTGTTCACAGAGAAGATACTTAACTTTATGCCAAGCATTGCTGTCATTTCAATGGACAACTACAATGATGCAAGTCGAATTATAGATGGAAACTTTGATGGTACGGTATATTCATTAATTTTACTATTTGATAAAAAATCTCTCTCTCCACTACTCACTGCTATTCAGTTGAGATTCTTCTTATATGTTGAGTTTGCTATTGGATTTCTCTTCTTCTTCTTCATAAAATGATTTTATGAAATGCTGATACCTGACCTTTAAACTTGAGATTGCCATCTGTGCAAAATTCACTATATATGAATTGATGACATGTTCCTTTGTTGTATCAAACAAACAGATCCACGCCTGACAGACTATGACACTTTGCTGAAAAATATCCACGACCTCAAGGAAGGGAAGCCAGTTGATGTCCCAATATATGATTTCAAGTCCAGCTCTCGCACGGGATACAGGTCCTCAATCACCTAGAATTTTCTTGCTTTGTTTAGTTGACATTAATTACTTAAGGCCTTTATTGCTGATCTATGACATTTTGACGTGGTTATTGACGGTTACCTTCATTTGTTATGATCTCTCTTACATGGTTAATCACGGGATTGATTGTCTTTGACCTTGACAAAATCCAAATATTCAGTTAATGTAAGTGCTGGTATCCTTAAGCATTGTCAGTATACTCCAATTAGGTTAGTAAATCTTGGCATCCTTGACTAGCTTAAACTACTTTGTTACTCTCTCCATCCCAATATTCATGGCCTGTATTCCATTTTGGGTTGTCCCATGTAACATGACCTGTTTTCTTTTTAGGACACCTTTATTACTCACACACCTTTAAATAATATTTATTACTCGCACACCTTTACACCACATTTCAATTCTCCTAAATACACATGCCGAAAAGTCTTGAGCCATGAATACTGGGACGGATGGAGTATAGTTTATCACTGACATAATGACATGTATTTCTCATCCCTTGCTATTACTCCTCTTTACCTTGTTATTCTTAGTTTTAGTATCTTTTCTGGGTTGCCTTTTAAAGTGGGTGAAAATTGAAATGTCACTTTGTCAAAACATGGAATCTAGAGCCGGGTCTGTAAAATTGCATGATCCATTGCCCTCTATTATCTATTGCCTTTTGATTTTTTGTTATGACACTGTGATGACAGGACAGTTGAAGTTCCAAGTTCTCGCATTGTGATTATAGAGGGGATCTATGCTTTAAGTGAAAAACTACGCCCTTTTCTGGATCTCCGGGTGTCTGTGACTGGTGGTGTACACTTTGACCTGGTTAAAAGAGTTTTACGAGACATTCAACGTGCTGGACAGGAACCAGAAGAAATAATACACCAAATATCTGAAACAGTATGTATTCCTGATCCTTAAGCTAGATATAACGTTAAGTACCTAATATCTTTTCTCGAAATTCTCAGTTAGACTTCTCTGCAGGTGTATCCAATGTATAAAGCTTTTATCGAGCCTGACCTCCGCACGGCGCATATAAAAATTATCAACAAATTTAACCCATTTACTGGATTCCAGTGTCCTACTTATATTCTCAAGGTAACCTTCTATGCTATAAGTTTCGAGCTTAGAGAGTGTTGGGTTAACTCAGTCTAAAAGATACTTAAAACTCTATAAACTGTAAAAGAAATTTTTTAGAGAGCTTGTAAGCTCACCCAGTATTATTCACTCTAATCGATGCTCAAGTCAAACAGTGTTTTACTATAATAGTTTTTTAACCTTTTACTTTGGCTACCATAGATAACTGTTTGGTGCATGCTTGTTTAGTCTACAAAAAATGTGACTGATGAGGAAATCAAAGCTGTCATGTCCAAAGATCATACAGAAAGCACCGAACAGACATACGACATATATCTTCTGCCTCCTGGTGAAGATCCAGAGACCTGCCAATCTTACCTGAGGATGCGTAATAAAGATGGAATGTATAATCTCATGTTTGAGGTCTGCTTCAATGGCCACTGCTTTGGAATTTCAGATAGTATTCCTTATTATGCTGCCATTGCTTTTTGCCAATTACACACACTCTCTCTCTTTTCCCCCCTCAACACACACACACATGTATATCAACTATGCTGAAAAGAGATGTTCAAAGAACATTAAGAACAGAGTTCAAACAAAATGAATTTGGTTTCTTTTCGTGTGCTCTGAATCAATTATGGTAATTTTGTTATTTGGCTTTTGAAGTTAGTGTTTTGATCTAATCACAGTTGAGGTTTACTTGCCTACTCCTTTAGCCATTTATATATTGTTGTGCATTTTTTAATTGTGACCTTAAGTTACTGATCCCTCTAAATCATCCAGATAGCTAAACTAAAATTACAGAGGTTCTGATCCCTTTTGTGATTTTGTTGTCGCGTTACTTCTATACTGTATCTGCTTAATTGCACTATTACGGTTTGTCTAAAATGTGAATATGTTTTTCATTTTAGGAATGGGTCACTGACTCTCCATTTGTCATATCACCAAGAATAACATTCGAAGTTAGTGTCCGGCTCCTCGGTGGATTAATGGCTTTGGGATATACAATAGCAGCCATTCTCAAACGAAGTAGCCATGTCTTTTGTGACGAAAGGGTCTGTGTAAAGATCGATTGGCTGGAGCAGTTAAATCGTCATTATCTTCAGGTGCTGCACTTGGCTTTATATGATACTCGCCTTCCTTTCTTCTCTATTATCAAATTAGCTCTCACATGCTTATAGTTTTCTCTAGTTCATTCTTGTTCCCTATCCTTTATTTTTGGTATTCAAGAATTCTTTGGAGTACGTGTCAAACTCAAGTACAGCAGGTGCTATATGTTTGCATTATTACCCCTGGCCATTTGTTTGTCTGTTCAAAGATTTGCTGGCGTGTTTCTTCCTGTGTAGTTGAATAAAGATATATTTGATTTTTGAAACAGGTACAAGGTAGAGACCGCCTTATTGTAAAATGTGTGGCAGATCAACTAGGGTTGGATGGTACATACGTTCCAAGAACATATATTGAACAAATACAGCTGGAGAAACTTGTTAACGAGGTTATGGTACGTTTGCTCCAGCCCTCGTTAATGTCATCTTCAGTATGGTAGTTCTAACTCCTAATTGAAAAATCTTGGCAGGCATTGCCAGATGATTTGAAGACCAAGCTGAGCTTAGATGAGGACTGCGCCTCAAGCCCAAAAGAAGCGCTTTCTCGAGCCTCAGCAGAAAGGGTAGCAGCAAGTACGAAACATCTTCGGAGGTACATTTCCTATCCTAGGCGTTGGACTGCATTACACATGCCTTGATCTTTACCATTGAAGATGTTTAGCTATATAAACAATACACTCGGTATTCTGTGTGAGCAGATGCAATAAAATTAGGTTATTTTTCTTGATTAATTAGTTTCCGGTCTCTTAAATCATCAAACTGGTGGTGATCTCTTTTGGCAGTGGCTTGTCGCATTCATATTCATCAAACAGGGACAAAAATCTAACCAAGATTAACAGAAGATTTGATGATAGGACAGCGGACTCACAAGCGACGTTAACCAATCAGGTACTTTTTGGTCCTTGCGAGCAATCATCCGCTAACTTTGCTTAGATTAAATTATTAATTTCATTTTTTATTGACACGTGACAGGGAGCTGCAGCACAGCTTTCAGAACAGATTTCTACCCTAAACGACCGGATGGATGATTTCACATCCCGTGTTGAAGAGCTAAATTCCAAGTTGATTAGCAAGAAACCTTCACCTAGTTCGCAAAACATAGCACAAGCCGAAGTCCCTAATGGCTCAGCTCCGACTTCTTACTTCATTTCCGGGTTAGAGAATGGATCCCTAACTGGATCCATGATGCCTAATTCTTTGTCTTCGTCTCATTTAGCAAAAGACACGTCTTTTCTTGACGAGGTACCATCCTAGTTTCTCACATCAAAATCCAACTGATGTCGACTATCTAATCTTCATTTCATTCCAATTTCTTCTCAGCTAACAAGTATAGCACGAGGCCAACGCCAAGTAATCCTTCAGCTAGAGAGCCTCAGCAGTCTTCTCCGTCAAAATCTGGGGGAGAAACCGGGTCGTGACAGAAGGCGCAACAGAGTCGAGATTATCAGTAACAATTCAAGTAGGGTTCTCATGATTTTGGCTTCAGTGGCAGTTGGTGGTCTGGGAATATGTTTGTTCAAGGGCCTTTCGTCACGGAATTGAGTATATAAATCATCCGAAACTAGTTGAAATTCGACATGTACATTTTAGTTTATCCTTCATGTCACTCCATAGGTTGATCTTAATTGATTCCTCATTGATTCCCACGCTAATTGTTTTGCACACGCTCGCCCTTCTTGTCGGGAGTATAGACTTGGCACGGATCCGTTGGATCGGTGATTTTGGCTCGTTAGGAGGCTGCGTATCACTCCTCCTGGGTCTTGAAATTGAGTTATGTAATAACTGAAGGGTGTGGTTGTGCAAATTTTGTTGTTGTGTGGGATACGTTGCATTTTCTTCTAAGGGTAAAGGTTGAAATTGACAGAGAATCCTGCTTTAAACTGTTTAGATGTTTAAAAAAAAATGTTTATAGGTATGAATTAGTAGTTTCTAGAAGCTTACCGATGATGTGCGGCATATCTATATTATAAAGTGTCACTTTATCGCTAATCTACCAATTATTAATGATTTTTAGTTTTTTCATAATTTTTAAAATTGATGTTTAAATACATAAATTTTCATGCATATCAGAATTTTCCACAAATTCAAGTGCGAAATTGATGTGATATCGAAAATTGACGATGACATCTTTCTATATCATAGAGAGAAGATAGGTTGAAAAGTAAAATAGTTTTGTTTTTTGTTTGTCATCGTGATTAAGAAATAAGAGAAATAGAGAAGTAAGGCCAACGTTAAGTAAGGCCAACGTTAACGCAGCTGCAAATGGTGCGAAACCCCCCCCGGCGGCCGCATCGAGGCGGGGATAGGGGCGAGGCAGCCGCAGTCGGGGAATCAGCCGAGGGTGCGGCTGAATGCCAGGTTGCGGCGGCCGCAACGCGGCGGCGTTGCAGCCCCATTCAGCCGCATTTCATGTTTTTTTAAAAAAAAAATTGGAAAATTTGATAATAGAATTCACAATGATCCATATTTTAAAATTGGACCTATGAATTAATAAAAATTATACTTCATTAAACAACATAGTAACTCCCTTTTATAGATGTATGGGGGAGAAGTTTTGGCTTCACTTTTCAATGTGGGATGCAAATGGTTTTGTTTTATAGCTATGTGAAGGAGAAACTTTGCTTTCATTTTTCGATGTGGGGTGCAAAAACTTAAATTTTGAGGCTGGGATAATGGTGTTGTGGCTGAAAAGTAAAATGCTGACGTGGCAGCTGAAAGTTGAGTTGTGCCTGGATTTTTTGGGGCTGGGTTAAGGATGTCCTAATAGGTTGAGAGGTTGACGTGAAAAAGGAAAATAATATTTTTGAGTTTTTAATAATCAAAGTTACGTCTTGTTTCTTTTTAAAATTTTTTAAGAGTAAAGCAAAAGAGAAATTGATACAACATATATTTGTTATAACTATAATTATTTTTTAAAATGAGATACTCTTGAATTGTTATGTTACTTATGTATAACATGTATTTGTGGCGTTATGAAATGGTCTGGTTGGTGGAGTGACGATGTTTTAAGTAAAAAATTTATGTTCCAAGTCCCAATCCAGTCTCTATGTATGTACTCATGCGATAGTGACTGCGGACGTCTACATTTAAATACATTACTTACATCTTTTTCCTAAGTTTAAATTTTTAAATTGTACTTACAACTCAATTAATTAACAATTTGAAATTTTGTGAAGAGACCACCACTTCCACCAGTGACAGATTCTCCCACTCAAAATAGTTTCCTTCATCTCCCCACAGGTCTGTTTTCCGATCCACCACGCACTTTTTACTCGTTTCGTACGTAAATTCAATCAGAATTCAACATCGTTGCTTCAGCGCGGGCTATGGATTTTTGCATAATTATACATTTTGAGGTGAAACTGTAACCATTTTGAGAGCACTAAATAATCGACAATGGAGACTTGTTACAGCCTGTAAGCTTGCTATTGTTTGATGAATGAAGAGAGTCGTAGTTACTAGCTTTATAATCTTGTTTACTCCTTAAACCGTATTTTATGTGAATGTTATATTTCTTTAATGATCTCTAACTACTTCTGTTTCTCTCAGTGCATGGACTTAACCAGACCCAACATGGTAAGTGTTTAGAGTAGTATCTATTTTAGTAACAAATTTATGATCCTGTATCTGACACTATAGCCTCTTATTTTATGCTGTACCTAATGTTATCCTACAGATAACACTTACAGGGTTCATGTTTTTGGTTGCATCTGCAATACTTGGATATGTGAGTTCTCTGTCTCTCTTACTAATTAACTTGTTTTCTTATAACTGATGGAGTCCTTGTCTTTAAGCTCAATTTTCGTAAGATGCTAGTTTCGTTATTTATTTTTCTATCTCTTTTGTCTTTTGTTTCCTGTTCTCAGTGATTTTTTTTTCTCTATATCCAACTGTGTAAACTCTTTCTGCAGCTATATTCACCTCAATCGGACTCAGCTCCACCGAGATGGGTTCATTTTGTTCATGGATTGCTGCTATTCTTATACCAGGTACCCCAATTTTATTTAGCCTCATTATGTAATTGAGGTTATATTCTAGAATTGATGTTGGATACTTCGTGATGCTAGAATTCAAACACTCAATTTTCCCTTGTTTGTCATTGGACATGCAGTTTTTTTTCATAATTTGGTGCTGACCATGGTGCTTCACTTTCCTCTAGCAGGATGTGATGCTCTTGCTTGTGCGGTAGGCTTTTGAACTTCAATCGCTTGGTTTCTCCAAACAATACTTTTAGATGTTATGATAATGACTTGGAAGTTTGAGTTTGAAAAAACTCTAGTTTGAGTCATTGGCCTTTGAAAGCACTGCTATGTGTGAGCGGAGCACCTTCAGGTTCTGGGTTATATCAGCTGTTCCATTTTATTGTGCTACGTGGGAACAGTAAGTGAATGCCATGCTTCACAAAATTTGTGTTCTGTATGAGTTTTTAAATATATCATTTTAAAATACATGATTGCATGTGTTGCATATATGGCCTATGGTAACCTTGATCTTGCTTGGGCCTCTCTCCTTTTTGTTCTGAAAAAGCCTAAAAATTATTGCCGTAAATGAGGACACTTTTAAATACCTATCACTCTTTTATTGGATGACCAAACGCATAATGCATGCCTTACTTCCTTGGTGATAATTATGGGTTACGGTCTTTTTATTGATGGTTATTGTGGGCGTGTCTGTAATTTCATGCATTGCAAAGCCTATCTCAACCTGCTTCTTTTTCTCTTTAGCTTGTTCTAATACATCTACTCTGGCATTTCATATACAGCTATTTTACCAACACTCTCATTCTTCCCGTCGTAAATGGACCAACCGAAGGTCTTATGTTGATATATATGACCCCCATTTCTTTACAGGATTTGTTGGTATATCCTCCCACCTTTCTCCTGTATCCTGAGATTTCTTAACTTGAACATGTCTGCTGGTACAAAACTGCAAGCAGGCATGTTAAATTGAACTTAATGGTTACTCTCAGGTGTCGAGTGGTGGGCTCAATCCTTTGGGAATATATTCCATTTCTGAGTTCGGTTCCATTTATACATGGTAAGTCTTTCGGATAAAGGGGCATTTTGATGGTAGATGATGTACAATGTAGCTGCAGGGGTTAGAAAATGAGTCTCTTCATGTTGGAGGCTTATGTTTTTTATAATTATCTTATATTTTTATTTACAGATATCTCGATGAATAAGGCTGTCTTGTTTCTTATGATAATTTTCGCTGTCATTCCAACAGTCTCATTCAAGTAAGTAATAGTACAGTTTTATATTAAATGTATATAAAGGCATTTAACCTGGTTTTTTAGATCAACAATCATCTTCAACTTTTGCTTCTGTTTGTAGGAATATCTGTCTTTTAATAATGTGTGCATTAACATCATCTGGCCCTGTGGACTTGATGAAGTAATACTAGAGATATGGAAATTAGTTTGTTGTTGCTCGAATGTAATTTCTTTTCCGGATAAATGGATGAACCGTATTGTTTCACTAGAAGGCTGTCTATATTCTGGATAACTTTCTGCTTCATGTTGTATTATGCTGTAACTTTGGGCAGGACTTCAAATATGTGCTTCTTTGCAGTGTACACAATGTCTATAAGGTTGTCCAAGAAAGGAAAGGAAGCATGCTACTAGCTTTGGCAATGGTAAATCTGTTGATTACATTGATATTACTTTGCCTCTTTCAATCTTTGTATTAATGTTCCTTCTAATTATTGGCAGCTCTACCCCTTTGTCGCGCTACTGGGTGGAGTTCTTGTGTGGTATGTCCTTATTTTCTGTAATCTAATGCGTTTATACAGTAGTCTTGGTGGTAAATCAATTAGTATTTCTGAATAGGGATTACTTTATCTCCCTCTGATGTATTGGGCAACTATCCACATCTTATCATAGTGGGTACAGGACTTGCATTTGGGTTTCTTGTGGTAAGATTCGTACGTTGTGAATACTGTGTTTTAGAAATAACATCATTGATTATGAGCTTTACTACTTGGTGAAAAGGCTATGTCCGAGGACATGCTTTACCTTGAGTGATGATATAGGTGAAATTCTACATGTAGGCGAAATTACAATAAAAGTTCCCAAAATGGAACCTTTTTTTTTTTAAATTCCAAGAATGGTGAAGACGCTATACAAAAAACGACGCCGTTTTGCTCCAATTGGTTGAAACAGAAACGACGCCGTTTTGGCTGAAGACGATAGATGATCTAGCGTCTTCAGTTAAGGGATGCGATGTCGTTTTACTGCGTAAGGATGAGACGCTTGATGATCAAGCGTCTCACCCTGTTCTATATGGCCGTGTTTCACCCGGCCGGGTGCACACATGCCACCTTGTCACCCGGCCAGGTGAAACCCTCTGTAATCCACGTAGCGTTCGACGCGGCCGGGTGGAGATATGCCACATTCTCACCTGGCCGGGTGAGCCCTACTGGATCCCAAATTCGCCCAAAATCGAATGGAAACACAAAATTCAATAAAACACAACACAATACTAAACTATTAAGTTGAATTACATACTTCAATAGTCCACAAAATTCTAAAAACACAATACTACACACAATACTAAACAATACAAAACAATATTAGCAAATTCATCAACAACTTCCCAAATTCTTCAAGAACTTCCAGTGGCATAGTTTCTCCTGTCATGGCATGTTTGGCCACAATTTTTGCAGCGTCAGGATGCTCTTGGCTGGTCGGGCTCACGCACATCCATCTGGTTTGGTATCCTCCCTCTTCTATAGTGACCACGGGACCGGGGTAGTAGGCGCGAAGGTGCACATTCCAAGGTCCAATCACTATGTTCCCAATAATATGGGTGTCGTAGTGGATTGAAGAACCCAGAATATTGATGCATCCAAACATCCTTGTGATATACACGATGAACAAGAT